>BQNB010000708.1:111102-160465 GCA_026074375.1 Tanacetum coccineum | reverse complement strand
TGTATATTCTATATATTTTGTATATTTGTTAGTTTAATTTTTTGCTTGTATATCTATGTGTTTAATTTAATTGTTTTCCTAATACACTGTTCTGGTCGATAATTCGATATGGCGTATCCACTTCCATTTGATACGGTGTGTGGAAAACTAGAATGGGGGTTGAATAGTTTGCCGCTTTTTAATTTTATGTTTAGTTTGATTATAAAAACTTAGATTCGACTTTATGTGAATTCACAGTATGAACAATTTAACTAATCAAATAAGTAATAACAAGATATGAAATAAGTATGCAAGATAAGAGATAAGAGATGGAAAGATCAAACCACAACACGAGGATTTATAGTGGTTCAGTAACGAAACACCTCTTTGCCCTACTCTACTCCCCGAGCACCAAACTCGAGAGTTTTCTTCACTATGTCAACAAGCTCTCTTTAGGCGGAGAAAACCGTACACAACTTAGCTTACACTAATTTCTGACACTAAGCGTAATGTTGAGTTCTAATCCTAGGTAGAACTAATCTATCACAACTAACCACACTACTTCATGACAATTCACTACTTCGCTTCACCACACAACTTTTTCTTCACTTCACAACTTCACTTTACTCCACAACTTCACTTCACTTCACAACTCCTTCACAACCTTTCTATACTTTTCTTCACAACTTCACTTCAACTAAACAATATCTTGAACACACCAATCTAACACTACTTAATAAGATCACCCCGATCTAACTATACTTACAATGATCAACACAATCTACTTAATATACACAACTACGATACACACCTTCACAATATACACAAAATATTTACAAGATATGATACAATTGCAACAAGGTTGCAAGGACACACTAAGCTATAATACTTCTTCACTTGATGGTAGGAAATATTTTTCTCTTGCACTTGAGGATCAAAGTTTGGATCACTTGAAAACAAAGCTTTATGATTAAATGATCAAAAGAATGAAAGGAGAGTATAAACTGATTTAGAACAGAAATAAAGTGTGTGCAAAAGGTGAGAAAATTAGTGAGGAATAGTCCAGTATTTATAGGCAAATTGAGTTGCCTTTTTGTCTGGGCGGTCCCCTTAATTAGGGTGTCGGTCCCCTTAATAATTAAGGGGACCGCCCTTATAATTAAGGTGGCCGCCCAGCCCAGACACTCCATTTTTTGTCTTTTTTGGGGGAGGTGTTTTCTAGAACATTTCTAGTCATTTTTAGGTAGAAAAATTGAATTCAAAATATTTATTTGAATAAAACATTTATTTTAAATCTAAAAATGTTTTGTAAAAGATATAGAAATGTTTGTGACATTTTTATAAAAAATATGAGGTTAAATAAAAATTCCTTTGATCATAAAATGCATTAAGCATTTATTTATTCATACCATTAAGTGATCAATATTTCGAAATGAAAATTTACTACTAATTATATGTTTACGAATAATTTTTCATTAATCGTTTTTACATTTTGTGATTATCAAAAGGTAGAGAGGTCGAAAAATATTAATAATGCTTTTAGGCATTATTTCTATCAACACGGCGTATCCAACTTTCTGTCCAATACAGCGTATTCATTCGACTGATTAATAGGGCGTATTCACTTCTATTGAATACGGCGTATCGATCACCTGATTAAGTTCTTTTCCACTCTCGAACCTAAAGTTTAAATTTTTTTAACACCTTTTTTCCGCTGGTTCTACTGATAAATTTTTTGGTTATTTTTTAGCTAAAAATGACAAAGGTAATCAAAGGAGAGTTCGAGAAACTTAAGGATCTTAACGACAAAGATGTTTCGCTCACTTGCAGTACATCACTTGAAGTTTTCAACAATGAATTCAACCAGATGATCGGAATGGATGATGATTTATTCACATATGAGGTTGAAGTTGCTAACATCCCATGTGACTCAAACAAGGATGATGATTTGGAGCAACAAGTGTCGCATGAAGCTGATGATGATATGGGATACGATCCATCTGATGTTGCATTTACTGAATGGTTGAGGTCAAAAAAATTTAACTACAAGAAGATGGATCATTATACGAAGAAAGCATTATGGATTTACTGGATTAGAGGAGATGATGAAGTTGAGCTCACAGATGGAGAGTTTTCTGATAATGAAGATGAAGTTGCTGAAGTCTTTAGGATCAACACTAATATATTTGATTTTGAGACACCTATGTGCAAGACCTTCAAAGAATTTAACTATCTTTTGCAAATCGATCCAGGCTTACTTTCTAAGGACGTTGAGGGATTCAAGATGATCAAGTATTCATTCGGACAAGACGAAGAGTATGTTGCTGTTAAAGATGATGAATACGAAGATTTGGGAAGAACAAGCGATGATGCATGCCGAGCATACTAGAAAATCTTTCGCATCAGGGACGAAGGATGGATGGTAACTAGAGCTGAATGAAAGGAAGCTAAAGAAAAGTCTAACTTAAAGACTTCACTGTAAACAAAAGTGCTTCCCGGGAGACAACCTGGAATGTTATTTAATTTTATTGAGTATGTCTTCCTAGACATCAATACGGTGTATCCGCTCCATACCATATGGCGTATTGATTGTCTGGACGTTATCAGTCTTTACTTTTTATACACTTTAAAAACATTATTGTCAGTTCTGGAAATACGGCGTATTCATGTACATGATACGACGTATTCATCAGAACTGACTCGTATTTAGTTTGTTTAGTTTAGTTTAAATTAATCGTAGGTATCAAGATAGGAATACACGTTTTTCCTATTATTTATACAGGGTCTCATGAAAGAAATATCAACAAATATTGGTGGAGAATTTACAAATCTGGAGATCCTGAAGTGTTGGAGTCTTGAAACTTCAAGGCGGCTGTTCAACACACGAATTCTTGCTCAATAAACTCAACATGGAGAATCTACCGAGCAAATATCTGGGGAGTTTCTCATTCTAATTCTTTTTAATTCCCGTATTCAATGTTTTATCTATACAACGAGGATGTTTTATAGTTCAAGTGGGGGGATGAGAATTAGAATGTATACTTGTCATATTTTTCACACTAAATGCTTAAATTATGCTCAAATTTAAAAAAAAATCAAGCATACTTTTGTGAAATTACTTGATGCATAACCCGCACACAATAACCTTTGTTAATCTATTTGTGAGGAATTAACCATATCCTTTCTAAATGTTTACTCGCAAATTCCACAAAATGGTGAGTGTGTCGTGATGTTTTGTAGACTTTAGAACCTTCCCGCCTGTCATATATCACTCGAGACCCTAGTGATGAGTACTAATGGATTTAGGATCGTTAGTAAACTTGTTTGAAATTGGTAATTTGTAAGATTGCATCCAAAACGCCTTACATGTTGCTATTTAACTAACTACATTGGTTAAGTTAACACCCCGTAATATACCCTTGTTTACCGCCATAGAACAACCCGTAGAGCAAATCCTTTTAGAAATACACCAATGAGTTCCACCTTTACACCTTAGCCTACCTTGTTAGATTAAGTTTATTTTACAGTTGCTAGTTGCTTAAAGTGTAAAGTATGTATTTCCTGAGTCTTATGTCAAAATCTTCTATTTTTGGTACGGTTGGAAGAATTTGCACATCGCAAATGGGAATGTATATTAGAGTTAAAACTTTTATATTTTTACTACCATCGCAATTAATGGTACATCCGAATAATGAAGAATTATCGAAGGAATTATCTGAAATTATTATGATCGTGAAGATGGTGAAACAACTCTGAGTTTCGTAGTATAGTGTTAGCAAAAAAAATCAATAAATTAGAAAAATCGCAACAAAAAAAGAAGGAAAATTTGAAGATAATCATTTCGCAACTACCAAAGGAATTACACGAAGGTTTGATTATTCGTTGATACAAATCGACGATGTAGAGTATTGTATAAAGTGAAAGATATCGCCACTTACCTTGTAGAGTATGTAAAGTATGGGATGATTGGAAAGTTGACCGTTACGGGAACGCCAACTTAGGTTGTTCTTTTTGATCTATAATCAAGACGTTGTAAATAGTTGTGTCTTTATCATGGTAACGGTCAGGAAAAAGTGTCTAGAAACTTGTATTTTAGACTTAATCTATTTGTTTCGTAATTTTTATTTAACAACAATTTACTTCTCTTTCCTAATGACTAGTCACTGGTTTTACGTGAATGAGGATGTGTACGAACGTGCATGTCTATTCCGTCGTTACGGCCATGTATGCATGTCTCAGCTGTCTTGTTGGTTTACGACTTTTGGTGAAAGTTAGAAGGTCCCTATCCTATACCATTCTTCATCTTAACCGTTGGTTAAATTCGAATAAGGATGTGATCGAACACACATATCTATTCTGTCGTTACGGCCATGTATATGTGCTTCAGCTGCCTTGTTAGAGTGGTACTTCTGGTGAAAGATTGAAGAATGATCAACCCTCAGCCTTATCATACAAACCCGTATTTACCTTTATAAACTTGTTACTCCTTAGCTTTAGCGGTGGAGATGTGTATCCTTGCCAAGATTATGATAGAATACTCGTCACGATCGAGTAATTGAGTGAATTAGTTACATGTTACCACATAGATTAGTTGAGTAATTTGAGTGTTTTCATCTTCCTATTTCGTGAGGTGTTTGGTTGTGTACTTGTAATAGATCAAATAAATGCTTAAACGAAAAATATCCTTAGGGATACATTTTTGTAAACTTCTAAAGGCTACTTAAGGACAAGTAGGATTCAAGTGGGGGGATATTTGATGACATCAAATAACGTCTATTTTATAGCATCATTTATACCATGTAATTAACCCATTTTGTATAATTATTGCAAAGAATTGTTACTTAATCGTTCGCATTTGAGAATTGTAGTAATTATGTAGTACTTGGTGAAACTTGACTAAAAGGCATGCTTTCTGGAGCTTAAACGAATATATTTTGAAGATTACTGTTTTGACAACCAATACGTAGTATCCATCACGGAAGATACGGCGTATCCGTGCCTACACTCACCAAAGACCATGAAGGAAACATGATCAATACGCTGTATCCAGAGAAGACCAATACGCTGTATTAGAGATATAGTATGTGAATATACGAGAAGATATTAAACGTGGTCCCTACTCCAAGAAACCCCAATACGCTGTATCCAACACATTGGATACGCCGTATCGACACTGAGTCCAGACCCTAAAAATATAAAACTCAAAAACGAGTTTTAAGTGCGCTAAATCATATTCTCGATACCTAAACTACAAAAGTTGGTTTTCAAAGGAGAAAAATAGCAGAAGAGGTCTCGCAACGCATTCCAATCCATAGGAGACAACGTGTAATTTCTTATACTTTTGTAATCGTTTAGTTTTTGGTATCATTCGTTAACTCGGTTAGTTTACCTTGGCTAAGCCATTACTCTTGTATTAATTATGATGTTTAAAGGCTAATACCTTCGGGTATTAGCCATTACTATGAAGATCTGAATGTTTGGTTTTGTTTATATCTCGATTTCTTAATTTATCGTCACATGCTTGTTTATGTTTATCAATCTATACTTGTTTACGTACTTTTGTATGCGATCTATCATTCAACTGGATCTAGTGATATAGACCAAGTAATCTAGATACCGGGATGGCTCTTCATATAGTGATTTATACATCTAGAATCATAGGATCACAAGTATTGTCCTTCTAAATCCGTGCTAAGGATACACTTCTAGCTTAACTAGTTAACGGATATTGCCTTTGGTTTATTGAACAAGTTGACTAGCAGGTGAACCTAGATAATTCAATAAATAACGTTTTGATTCCATTGGATAGTTGGACAAGTGGACTACTAGAGTATAAATCTCCGTTAAGCAGTAAGTGGGTAAAGTCTCTATGAGCTAGGGTTTAACAAGATCACCATTGCTTTAATCCTTAAGATAGATTATAATCAGCAAATAAGGATGCTTTATGTGGATGCTTTAATTGTGACAGAATTAATGTGTCTAGGTCTTAGGATGAAGTCCTGCCTAAGTCTTAGAATGATATGCCACCTCAAGATAAGTAATCATTGCACTAAATAAACTAACCAACTTCTAATTAGATTAATGATGGCTAGTACAGTTTTCTATCATAAGGCTTGACCACTCTTTTATCTTCTGTTAATTTGCTTGTGTGGGTCAAAGTGTCTTGAATTGATTGTAGTCACCACCAAACCCGTGCCAGCTCTCAGGCTGAAATCCCCCTTTTGTAACACCCCCAAAAATACAACAACGCAGCGGAATACCACTTTGGGGTGCTACTTCATAATACACAGCGCTAGATACAAGAGAACGACCTCTAAATGTGTCGTTTGTAAAACAATCTCGTTGATTTTCTGAAATCAAAATAATAGTTGTCCCATAATTGCATCACCATGAAAAACTTGAATGTAAAGACTCCAATGCACATCAAATAATCCAAGCATCTAATTCACCTGAGAAAAACATGCTTAAAAGTGTCAACATTAAAGTTGGTGAGTTCATAGGTTAGTTTAAATATGAATGTAAGTTTCAAATGAATGTATTTGTCCACTGTATCATCACAGTACCATGTAAAAATCCCAAAGATTTATAAAGAATGCACGACACATTTTATGTCACCAAAAGTACCAATCTTATCCCAAAGATTTATAAAGAATGCATGACCAATTTAATGTCACCAAAATGTTTCAAATATGTATTGCCACTTTATTCAAAGCACAGTAAATATCCATGTGAGTATAAAACAATGTTTACGATTACTCTAAGCTCATGAAACTGATGCACTAATATAACAGTAAGAATTCATATGTATTTGTTGGGGGCCCTGTAGTCCCAACCAATCGTAATCCGACATGTTATAACGTTCGTTTACCGAGTGATAGCTAATCACCCGAACGGGGGTTGTCAATCCCGAATAGATCTATTGCATAACATGCGCGCAGACAACATGCTATAACGTTCGTTTGCTGAGTAATAGCGAATCACCCAAACGGGGATTTTCAATCCCAAATAGATCTATTTTATAACATTCGCGCTCACCCTCCAAGTGATTTATAGTTCATGACGCTGTGACGTAGACTTGTATGTACCCAATTTGGGCAGTGATTTAAATATATGTACTCCCGTTACCGGTGTCCCCTCCAAGAACACCCGGGCAGTACCGTTTTAATACGTACGGCAGTAATGATTGTTGGCCCCGCAGGCCGTCAATCAAATCGTAATCCGACTATCATTTCAAATGTAATGTATGTATTTGTGACCAAAAATGAAGTTAAATAATGTTTATCCCATAGAGAGCTATGTAAAATGAGTATGCAACCAATTGTAATCACCATGTAAACGCATTGCAAACAATGCATGTTTCTCACCCATAATATATTGTAAAACCGACGTAAAAACTGGGAGCTATTAAACTCTCCTTGATCAAAGACCACGATCAAATAATCACATTAATCACAACCGAAACTGCCAACGATCTCGGCACGAACCCTATAATTATGTCGCTCTATTATTAATACGTATTAAATACGATCAACGATGAGTACTTCGTAACGGACGAAATTTCTACATACTTTATAACGTATTCATACATTTATACATGTGATGAGAAATACACTGCGCGTTTTAAACTTAACGTTTGTATATTTCTATGGAATATATACTATTTTACGTTCCAATCATAGCTTATGTCGAATATTTACCGAAAGTTACTATTTTTAGACTCTTTGTATAAAACCGAACGATGGTCTTAAAAATAATTAATTGAAATAATAGGTCAACCGACCTTTAGTTTTGACCCGCTATGCCTTAATTTTAAAACTGACAATCCTCGCGGCAAAGTAAAACATCATTACGAACAACTTTCGTGTTTCGCCGGAAGGCTGAAACGGACTCGAAAGTGCTCAAATCATTTAATTAATTAATCTGTCAGATTTAATATATATTAAAAATATAATTTGTTATTGGGAGTTAAAAGTCCTGTTTCTTCGTTATTGGGAGTTAAAAGTCCCGTTTTATATCAAAACGTCCGTAAAAATATAATTTGTTATATTTTATAAACCAAAATATGACTTTTCAAAGTCTCGAACCCCGAATCCCATGTTCCGTTTTCTGCTCACAATGTACCGTTACAAAAACGCGCCAAAGTCCGTTTTTACCTCAAAAACTTATCTAAAATGTGTCTCTCATGGCTTATAGCTTAATATCAATCCCGTTTTAATATTAATACATATTATATTTAGACGTCGCAAGTTTCATTAGATTTTCATCACATATACTTTAAATTGATAATAAATGAAACAATTAATATATTTATGGTGCAAAACAAAACGCACCCTTTTGTGTCTGATTATCAAACCAAACAATCCCCCGGCTGTCCCGGCTGTTTGACAGCCAACCCGACACACCCTCGGCTGATTTCCACAGCCAAACGCACCCTTATCCATTTTCCGTTAAACCAAACGCACCCTTTGGCTGATTTACACAGCCAAACGCACCCTTATGTGGTGTTAACCACAGAAACAAACACCCCTTGGTGTTGTACGCATAACCAAACGCACCCTGGCCGTGTAACAAACAAACCAACGCAGCCTATGGCTGTTTTTAATACCAGACGCACCCTAATCAATGAAAACACAACCCAAACGCAGCCCTTGCTGCGGTATGAACAACCAAACGCACCCTTAATGGTGCTAACCATACGCCGAACGCACCCTTATTCGCTGTTAATAACCAAAACAAACACCCCTATTGTTGTCACTGCCAAACGCACCCTCGTGGGTGGTTGACAGCCGAAACCAACACACCCTATGGTGGTGGTGACTGCCAAACGCACCCTCGTGGTGGTGGCAGTCAACCGAACGCACCCCTAGGCTGTTACTATACAAACCAAACGCACCCTGCTGCTGTGACACGAACCCAACGCACCCCTTGGCGTTTCTGTCTAAACCAAACACACCCTAAACCCGCTGTCCCAAACCCGACATCCCTCCCCCGGTGGTCCCCGGCTGTCCCGCAGCCAACCCAACACCCAACCCGGCTGTCCCGCAGCCAACCCGACACCCCGGTGCTTTATCCGAAACCCAACGCACCCTGGTCGGTTTAATAACCAAAAACAAACACGCCCTTCGTGGCTGTTACACGCGAAACAAACGCACCCTTGGTGCTATTACCACCACCCGACGCACCCTCAAGAAGGTTGTCGCGGTGGTGCTTGGCGTGGGTAGAGGTGATGGTGCGTGGTGGTGGTGACGGCAGTGGTGGTGTCGGTATGATGATGATGATGACGGTGGTGGTGTGGCTGTGATGATGATGATGACGGTGGTGGTGTGGCAGCGGGTGGCGGTGGTGGCGAGTGGCGAAGAGTGGGTATGGGGATCGGGTAGATCCGGTCACGAGGAGTGTTTTTGTTCTCGATCGGAAAAGCCCGCCGGAAAACTTTTCCGGCGGCGGTGGTGGCCGGAGGTGACCAGCGGTGGTGATGGCCGGCGGTGGTGATGGCATGAGAGGGGAGAGAGAGAGTTGTAGGTGTGTGTATGTATATATGAGAAAATGAGAATTTTTAATATAAAAATTTATATTTATATTAAAACTTTAATAGAAAGTGGCATGTCCCATATAGTTTAGGGTTCCTTTTGTAAATTTTTAATATAGTTTCGATAATTATCGGTTCGAATTGAGCGTACGTAACGATAATCAACGCACGAAACATGCGCCATTGTTTTCACCAAATCATTTTTATCCGATGAGAAAATATGAGTATTTATATGATAATATTTCATAAATATTTTTATAAAATATATAAAGACGTTCGTTATTTTATTTTAACGAACCGGTTACGCCTTGTCTGAAAGTAACTAGAAATAAACTTTTAACCCGTATTCTCGCGTTATCAACAAACGTTTTCGAATAAAATGATAACTAATTTATTAAATATTTTCATTTAATAAAAAGTGTAAATTAATTATAATTTAAATTATGTTTCCTCGTGTTATTTAAATCCTGCTAGTGCATATCAGTCGAAAACAACTTTCTGACTGTTTTCCGGGTCCCGTTCGAAAAGCTGAATAAGTTGATCTGAATCTGGAATATCATTTCACATCAAATTGCTTTAGAGTCCGAGTAATGAAAACGTGCTTTAGATGGTCAGTTTTTTATAAGTCAAGCCAGACCCTAAAAGTCAAAGGGTAAAATCGTCATTCGAAATTTCGAAAATTCTCGGACGTTACAGATTTAACAGTGTTAACATTTAATAAAGCTTTGTTTTCACCCCAATGGAGGTTTTTATTTCATACAATTAATCATTGTCTCAGTTCCAAAAGTACCTCTTGGGATCAAATTCCTACTAACATTGCCACAACTGTAATATGCTTAACAACTTATCAAAAGTATAATTTTTCTAAATTAATCTTTGATGGTATGCTTAGACATTTAGATGCTAAGAAAAAGTTTGTAATGTACCCACGTTTTATTTCTATCTTTTTAGGTAAACAACTAGCTAATGTGTCTGTACCTTTAGATCATTTTCCTGTAAATACTTTAATTAGTAAAGTTTTTTCTTTCATGGTTAAGAAGGGTAAACATTTCTCAGGGAAAGTAACCCCTTTGTTTGCTACTATGTTGGTCCAACCAACTCAGGATGAGGGTGCTTCTTCAGAAAGACCATCTGAAGCACTACCCACACCCTCTCCTGCTCCCACTAGTGAAATACCTCTTGAGCCACAGCCTGACTCATCCCCTGCTCAAACTAGTGAGGTACCTATTGAGCACCAGCCTACCCTATCCCCAAGACCTTCACCCACTACTACTATCCCTGATTCTATCCCAGAAACTTCTGGTGAGAATCTTGGAGGTCATTCATCCAGTGATAGATCCCTTTCAGGGAATGAGGGTGACATGACTCTCCAAAGTGTATATGATCTTTGTCTCTCTTTATGTGCACAGGTTTCAGATCAAGCCAAGGAAATACAAGACTTGAAGGCTCAGATCACAAAGCTCAAGAAGCAAGCTAAACCTGTCATAAAGCACCATAAGGCATATCTGAAAAGTGTCTCCTTGAAGCAAAGATTCCCAAGAAAGAGCTTCTCAAAGAAACATAGGGTGCACAAAGAGTCTGTATCCAAACAAGGGAGGAAGTTTGCAAAAGGTGAATCATCAGTTCAAAGAGATCCTTTATTTGATGAAGTTCCTGAAGATACAGTTGATCACATGGACACAGAGAATGCTCAAGATGAAGGGAGGACAAGGGAAATAGTGGATGAAGACAAGGAGATTGAGGAGAATGTACTTAGTACTGAAGATGTACTTAGTACTGACAAGGAAGGAGTTAGTACTGACATTGAAAAAGTTAGTACTGACAGACAAAGAGTTAGTACTGACGGATCCAAAGTTAGTACTGACAAGCAAATTGAAGGTACTGATGAACAAGTTGAAGGTACTGAAGAGCCAAATGAAGGTACTGAAGAGCAAAATGAAGATACTATAGAGAACTTTGAAGGTACTGAAGAGAACATTGAAGGTACTGAAGAGAAAGTTGAAAGTACTGATGGGCATAAGAAAGGTACTGAAGAAGAAATTGCTGCTCAAGCCACTCAAACATCCACTCAAACACCCACTTCTAAAATATTTGGAGATGATGAAACAATAGCTAAGGTTCTCCTCAACATGAGTCAAGCCAAAGCAGTTTCAAGAGAAAAGGAGAAAGGTGTAGAGTTGAAGGATGTTGAAGAAACTGATAGACCTAAGCCTACATCTACAAGATCACTTCTCACATTGAAGCCTCTTCCAAAAATTGATCCAAAAGACAAAGGAAAGAAGAAGATTGAAGAGGAGGATGAATCTGAAAGTGAATCTGATGGTATTCCTCAAGCTGAGAAGAAGTTTAAGCAGCTTGAAAGTGATGAAGAGTTGGCTAGGAAAATGCAAGAAGAGTGGGAAGAAGAAGAGGAAAGAAACAGAGTAGCTGAAGAACAAGCTGCCAATGAAGCTCTTATAAGAAACTTTGATGATATAAAGGCAAGGATTGAGGCAGATAGACTTCTTGCTGAGAAGCTTCAAGAACAAGAAAGAGAGCAATTTACAATAGAAGAAAGAGCAAAGTTCCTTCATGACACAATAGCTGCTCAAAGAAAATTCCTTGCTCAACAAAGATCAGAAGCTATCAGGAACAGACCACCAACAAAGAATCAATTAAGAAATCAAATGATGACCTACTTAAAGCATGTGGGAAACTTCAAGCATGCTGAATTGAAAATCAAGAAGTTTGAGGAAGTACAAGCTTTGTATGAGAAGATTAAGAGGTCAGATGAAGATTTTATCTCTATTGGGTCTGCTGAAGATGAAAGATTGATCAAAAAGATGAATGAGAAAGGAGTTGATTCCTCTAAGGATGAAATGATCAAGGAGGAAAGTAAAGAAGAAGTTCAGGAGGAAAGCAAAGAAGAAGAAAGTAAGAAAAAGAGAAAGCTTGGTACTAGGAAAAAGATGAAGTCAAGGAAAAGAAGATATATTCAAAACACTTCTGAAGATGATAGTGACAAAGAGAATGATGAACTAAGATTGCACTTAACCATAGCTCCAGATGAAGAAAAAGAAGTGGACTATGAGATACTTGACAGAAAATATCCTATCAAAGAATGGAAGACAGAGTGTCTTGGAACTAAACCACAAACTGATCAAGCTGAACACCTTGAGGAGATTAATCTAAATGTGGTGATTAGGAGTAATGAACAGAAGAGATACTTTAGTACTTTGATGAGTGTATTGTCCATATTTGATAGAGAAGATTTGAATGCTGTATATCAACTGGTAATGGACAGATTTCTAGATGAGATACCTAAAGGTTTTGAAAGAGTACTTTGGGGAGATTTGATGGTTATGTTCAATCCAGATGATGAGAGTGAGTTTTGGGGTTCACAGCAAGATTGGAAGATTGTGAGTTGGAAGCTACATAGTTCTTCAGGGGTACACACATTAGTGACTAAGGAAGGAGTAGTCATTCATATGCTGGTAGAGAAGAAGTATCCTTTGAGAAAGGATGTACTGATGCAGATGCTGAAATTGAAGTTAGAGTCTGAAAAAGACAGTACTATGGCATTGGAGTTGATTAGATTTATCAAAAAGTTAGTTGCAGAGTTAGAACCTGAAGAGAAAGGTTGATGGAATTGAGAAGGGTTTGAGTGTTGGCTAACCACCACACAACAAATGGTCATTAGTTCACCATGCTTAACAGGCATAAGAACTGGCTAGTCCATAAGCAAACGGCTTGTGGTAAAGACTTCTCAAATCCGTTTATGGTTGACAATTTACCAAAAATTGTAAGGTTCTCAACTCACCTTGCTTCTGTGGTGAAGAGTTGGCTAGTCCATGATCAAACAGTTCATGGTAAAGACTAATCAAATCTGTTGATAGCTGGTAGTTTGCCAAAAACTATAAAGCCAACTTAGTTGGATTGTTGCTGAAAAGATGTTGCTGTGTAGCTGAGAAGACAAAGGTGCTGCTGAAGAAGGATAGAGTTTAAAAGGATCAAGAAATGATATGAGTGTTTGGATACATCCTCTAAGAGATTAAAGAAGTTGAAGAAACATGAAGTTAAACAAATTCAACATTCATGTTTAAGGGAGGATTGTTAGGATTTATGTTTTAGTAAGTTAGTACCGACAGTACAAATAGTTAGTACTGTTAGTTATAGTTAGTACCGACAGTACAAAATGTAAGTACTGATCGAATAGTTAGTACTGTTAGTAGAAAATAGTTAGTACCATTTATAAATAGAGTAGTGTAGATAATTTAGGGAAAAGATGTCATATTACTACTAGGTATGGAAATTCATGGTGAAGTTATCTCTCAAGAAGATGCAAATCTGAAGTTGCTGAGAAGTCTACCATCAGCTTGGAACAATATTGCTTTAATCATGAGAAACAAATCTGATCTAGACACTTTGAGCATGGATGATTTGTACAACAATTTGAAGGTATATGAAGCTGAGATTAAAGGCCAATCAAGCTCAAGCTCAAACTCTCAGAATGTGGCTTTTGTATCTTCAGAAAACACTAGCAGTACTAATGAAGCAGTTAATATTGCTCATGAAGTTTCTACTGCTAGTTCACAGGGACAAGCTTCTTCCTCAACTTATGTTGATGATGTCATGTTTTCCTTCTTTGCTAATCAATCTAATAGTCTACAATTAGATAATGAAGATCTAGAGCAGATTGATACTGATGATCTTGAAGAGATGGATCTTAAATGGCAGGTGGCCATGCTTACCATGAGGGTGAAGAGATTCTTAAAGAAGACAGGAAGGAATCTGAATTTCAATGGCAAAGAAACTGTTGGCTTTGATAAGACAAAGGTTGAATGTTACAACTGCCACAGGAGAGGTCACTTTGCTAGAGAATGCAGGGCACCAAGGAATCAGGGGAATAGAAATGGAGATGCTCTAAGAAGGATTATACCAGTGGAGACTCCTGCAAATGCCTTGGTTGTTGAAGATGGAATGGTGGTTATGATTGGATCTTTTAGGCTGAAGAAGGCATCACAAACTTTGCTCTAATGGCCTATACATCCCAAGGTTCATCAAGTTCATCAAGTTCAGACTCTGAGGTACATACTTGCTCTAAAGATTGCTTAAAATCATATGAAACTCTTCAAAAATAGTATGATCAACAGCGTGAAGCTCTTAATAAATCTAATCTAGAAATTATAGGTTATCAAATGGGATTAGAATCATTAGAAGCTAGGATAGTTGTTCATGAAAAGAATGAAGCTGTTTATGAAGAAGATATTGCATTTTTAAAGTATGATGTCCAAGTGAAAGATATCTCTATCAAAGACCTTAAAAATCAGTTAGAAGAAGCTTTAAAAGAGAAAGATGATTTGAAACTTAAACTAGAAAAATTTGAAGAATCATCAAAGAATCTAACTAAACTGATTAATAGTCAAATAAGTGCTAAAGACAAAACTGGTCTTAGTTATGATAGTCAAATGAATGAGAGTGAATTGAATAATATTCATATGAATGAGAGTGAAGTGGTTCATAGTGTGATTAATAGTAGAGAAAGTGATGTGGATGATAGTCTAATAAATGATAGATTCAAAACAAGTGAAGGGTTTCATGTATTTCCCTCTCCCTACACTAGGAACTACATGCCCCAAGACCTGACTTATCTTTTGTTGGGTTAGATGAATTTGTTTTTCAGTCAGCAGTGAGAAAGACCACCACTAGTGTGCCTAAAACTGAAACTAGTATATCTAAGACGAGTAAGGATATTATAGAAAAGCCTAAAACTGTTAGGCCTAGTGCTCCTATCATTGAAGAACGGGACACTGATAGTGATAATGATAGTGTGTTTAGACCTAAATATGATCAGACAAAAGTTTACAAAAAATAATTTTGTCAAATCTGGTGAGAATGTGAAATCTGTTAATAAGGAAAACACACATAGGCAAGTAGAGTATCCCAGGAAAAGTCAAATTCCTAGGGATAATAGAAGAAACTAGAATGGGATGATGACTTAGAAACTAGCAAATGGTTTTGAGTTTATAAAGAAAGCTTGTTTTGTATGTGGGAGTTTTAACCATTTAATCAAATACTATAATTTTCATGATAATAAAATGGTAGAAAAACCAGTGTTGAATAATAAGAGAAGGGTTACTAGTCAAAGGTAAATTAGACCAGTATGGAACAATGCTCAGAGGGTAAACCACCAAAATAAATTGACTCACCCACATCCTAAAAGGAATTTTGTTCCAACAACAGTTGCAACAAAGTCAGGACAAGTGCCAGTTAATGCTGCTAAGCAAAGCTCTCTAAGAGCAGCAGCATCAATTAGTACTGCCAGGCCTGTTAATACTGCTACCCCTAAACCAAAAGTGAAGGATGCATTACCCATAACATATTCTTATTTTAAAGCACATTCACCAGTAAGAAGGGCTTTTAACCAAAAATCAGCAGCTAAAACCAATAATTTTAATGAAAAAGTTAATACTGCTAGGGTTAACAATGTAACTACTGCTGAGCCAAAAGCAGTAGTTTAGTGCTCAGCTGAGAGGAAATGAAGGAAAATGCTGCTAAGTTTCTTAGCATGCCTAGATTTTGAACCAACAGAATAGTTATTGACCATATCTCCAAAGACAGTGGATCATTACATGCTTAAAAGTTTGACTATTTGATCTACCAAGGCAGTAACTCAAATCTTCTTCCTCAATAATACTCAAAGTCCAGCAACTGGCTTGGGTCCCCGAGAAGAAACAAATCTCGCTGACTTTTGAGTGTAGGGTAATCCACTATATACTTTATAGGATCAAGGATTTAATTGACAGTGGAGGCTCTAGACATATGTCCCTGGAAATAAGTCCTGTCCTTTAACTAGATTATCAAGAAATTGATGGTGGATTTGTTGCATTTGGAGGAAGTCCTAAAGAGGTAAAAATACTGGAAAAGGTAAAATTAGGACTGGTAAATTAGACTTTGAAGATGTATACTTTGTAAAGGAACTTAAGTTTAACCTTTTCTCTGTCTCACAAATGTATGATAAGAAAAACAATGTTCTTTTCATTGAGACTGAATGTCTTGTTCTATCTTCTGACTTTAATACTTGATGAAAGTCAAGTCTTGCTTAAAAGTTCCCCAGACTTGATAACAATGTAACATTTTTGATCTAAGAATTTGCTCTTCTCAGGAGGTTTGACTTATTTATTTGCAAAGGCTACAATAGATGAGTCTAATTTATGGCATAGGAGGCTTGGTCATATAAACTTTAAAACTATGAACAAACTTGTGAGGGGAAACCTTGTAAGAGGTTTGCCTTCAAAGCTTTTTGAAAAAAAATAACCATACTTGTAGTTTGCTTATCATAAGGGAAAGCAAACCGTAAAGCCTCTTGTAAGACCAAGGCTTGTGAGCTCTATCAGCCCAACCCTTACCAAATGTTGCATATACTTTTATTTGGGCCAACATCTGTAAGGAGTATCAATCATAAGACATATTGCCTTGTTGTCACTGACGACTTTAGTAGGTTTAGTTGGGTTCTCTTTTTGGCCACTAAGGATGAGACTAGTGGGATCCTTAAAAATTTTAAATAACTTGCCATTGAAAACGCAATAGAGATCGATAAGTGTTTAAAATTACATCAGGATGTGGGAGGGACGCGGGAAGGGGGGGGTTGGGGGGGGGGGGAGCTGGGTCTGCCTATCTGTAACGGTGATTACACAACTCAGGAACAGTGGGATGTGAAGTGGGTTGAACAGGAGTGATTTATCTAGACACCATCGAGATGGGACACTGTGGGTGGAGGGCGACGATGGAGTACTGGACATTTAAAAAACAGGGAAAAACCTAATTTCTCATGTCTCCTCCCCTGGGAGATACTATGTGAGATTACTCGGCAACCCAGTGGTGTGAAGGAGAGCGCGCGTCGAGAGCAGAGAGCAGGGGGGGGGGGGGATAACACAATGGAGTTGTTGAAAGAAAGAATAGGACACTAATAGAGGCAGCTAGGACTATGTTAGCAGATTTACTCTTACCTACTACATTTTAGGCTGAAGCAGTTAATACTACTTGTTATGTTTAGAATAGGGTTTTAGTGACCAATCCTCACAACAAGACACCTTATGAACTGTTACATAGTAGACCACCTAGTATAAGCTTTATGAGACCTTTTGGGTATCCTATGACCATTCTTAATACCTTAGATCCCCTAGGTAAATTTGATGGGAACACTGATGAGGGGTTCTTGGTTAGATACTCTATAAATAGCAAGGCTTTTAGGGTGTTTAACACTAGAACTAGGAAAGTAGAGGAGAACCTGCACATAACCTTTCTTGAAAACAACCCCAATATTGCAGGGAGTGTACCAGATTGGCTCTTTGATATTGATTAACTAACAAACTCTATGAATTATGAGCCAGTCACTGCAGGGAACCAGACTAATAGGAATGCAGGTATCAAAGATAATGTTGATGCAGTACCTACTCAACAATATATGCTGCTAAAGATAAGGGTAAGGATAAAATGGATGAAACTGAGTCTCCAAGGAAGATGCTAATACATTTGTTAGTACTGCCAGTTCTCAAAGAAATGCAGATACCACTGCTGATGATTTAACCCTTGTAAAGACACTTATGGAGATCAGAAAGAGTGTTTCTAAAGATAAGGGTAAGGCTAAAATGGATGAAACTGAGTCTCTAAGGAAGATGAAACAGAGAGATCGGGTTCAAATTAGCAGGGATGAAGAAGTAGCTCAAAAGCTACAAGAAGAGTTTGATGCAGCAGAAAGACAAAGAATGGCTCAAGTGCATCAAGCAGCTTAGGGTTTTACAAATGCTGAATGGGATGATGTATTGGCTAGAGTTGCAGCAGATGAAGATTTTGTTCAACAGTTATAAGCAGGTGAAAAGTGCAGTGAAGAAGATTTACCAATGAAGCTTGTGGAACTTGTCAATCAAAGAAATAAGTTCTTTTCTCAACAAAGAGCTAAAGCTAAGAGGAACAAGCCAATGACTCCTGCTCAACAAAATGATTACATGTCAAATTACATCAAGAACCAAGAAGGAGATTACTCTATTAAACAATTGAAGTCACTTTCATTTGAGCAGGTTAAAGACATCTTTGAAACTACTATGAAGAGGGTACAATCTTTTGTGCCTATAGGCTCTGAGTTGGAGGTTCAGAGACTGAAAAGAGCAAGTCAAGAAGTTTTAGAAAATCCTATTAAAAGACAAAAGATTGGAGAAGCTTCAGGTTCAGGTGAAGAACAATCAGCAGAAAAGGAAAAAGAACTATCAGAAGAAGAACTACAAAAATTATTAGTGATAGTTCCAATGGAAGAACTTGTTATTCAACCTTTGCAGGTTAGGTATTCAATCATAGACTGGGAGGTTTACTCTGAAGACACAAGAAGGTATTAGAGAATTATTAGAGTTGGAAACCATACAGAAGCTTATCAAATTTTTACTTATATGTTGAAGAAATTTGATAGAGATGACCTGGTTAAGCTTTGGGATTTGGTTAAGGAGACGTTCAGTACAACAGAGCCTACAGATGATAAAGAGAATGAAATGTAGGTTGAACTGAAGAGATTGTTTAAACTAGATAATGGTGATATTCTATGGAAGCTTTAAAGGTATATGCATGATCCTTTGGTATGGAGGCTTTATGATACATGTGGTGTTCACCATTTAAAGTGGATGGTGATCTCAAAGAAAGCTCAAAGATCACTTAAGTCCAAGGAACAAAGATCACTACTTGATGTACAACGATGAATGTTGAAGAATCAAAAGACTACAAGCCAGAATCAAAGATTAAGTTAAGTATAATGCTAGGATTCAATTTGTATTATCTGGGGTGACCTCCCTTAGGGGGAGATTGTTAGGATTATGAAAATCCATATAAAAGACTTGGTCACCCTGTGTTATATTTAGCATAGGTTAGCTCGTAGTCTTAGTTTTAATCGTTTAGTTACCGTACGACTTATGGTGTTGGGCCGGGTCTTTACCCACTTGTTAGCCCACTCCATGGCCCATTTAGGGGCACCAAAACACTTGTATAAATACCCCTTTCTATCCATGGGAAGGAGTTGGTTGTTCATTTGATAATACACACATTTAAGGTGTTTTCTCTCACTAGACTAGTCACTTTCTCTCTCTAGAAATTTGGCCCACCCATCATTCATATGCTTGTATTGTGATATCCAATATACTACAACTGATAGTTGTAATTAGTACTGACAGTATAAAATAGTTAGTACTGATCAGTTAGTTAGTACTGTTAGTATAAAATAGTTAGTACCGTTTAAGAGATATGCATGAGATATTATAGTAAAAGATATGCATTATCTTTTACGCATTTTGTTAGTCTGTTAGGGTTTATCCTTGGTCTTTTAAAGGAACCCTACGCATTAGATAAGACATATACATCTCATATACAATCTCATATCTCATAGTTAGTAATCTGTAATCGTTTTAGCAGATTAATACAAAAGTTTAGTTATCAATATTCATTGTTCTTCTTAGCATTATAAGTTAGTTTCCGCATAACTTATAGTGTTTATAGTCATTGTTTCTCCTGTAGTTTGTGTGGATCTATCCATATTAGCTACAACCCTTAACAAGGTAGAAAGATTTATATTCAAAGCGATCTACAAGTGGTATCAAGCCTGTAGAGAAACTCTGAGTAAGAAGAACTAAAACCAGTTATAAACCTCTATCTTATAAATCTATTCAATGGCTGGATCAGAGGATGATATTCCACCACCACCACCACCACCATTACAAACACCAACACAACAAACCCCTCACACTGTTTCAACCATTAAACTTCCTATTCTTAATAAAGGAGAATATGACATATGGGCCATGAAAATGGAACATTATTTAGCCCATACAGACTATCCTATCTGGGAAGTTATTCAAAGGGGAAATGGTCTCATGATTGTCTCAACTGATACAAATGGTTTAATTAAGGTTCTGCCTCCTAAGACTACAGAAGAAATTTTAGCCAGAGAAAGAGAAAGAAAAGCAAGGACCACCTTGCTTATGGCTTTACCAGAAGATCATCTTGTTAAATTTCATAAAATGACTGATGCTAAACAGATATGGGAAGCTATCAAATTTAGATTTGGTGGAAATGATGAATCAAAGAAGATGTAGAAGTATATTTTAAAACAATAGTTTGAAGGTTTCTCTGTATTAAATTTAGAAGGGCTACATAAAGGCTATGACAGGTTTCAGAGTCTTCTGAGTCGACTAGAGATTCATGTTGCAGGCGTCTCCACTGAAGATGCAAATAAGAAGTTCCTTAGGTCTCTACCTTCTACCTGGTCTCAAGTTTCCTTAATCATAAGGACCAAGCCAGGAGTGGACAGTCTCAGTTTTGATGATCTGTATAATAATCTTAGAGTCTTTGAGTCTGATGTTAAAGGCTCTATTGCATCATCCTCTAGCATTTCTAGGCTTATTCGTTTAAGTTGGATCCGAGTTTTTATTTTTCCTTCAAAATTTGTTACCTTAGCTATTTTTAGAAATTTTCTTAGATTTTTAATTCAACGTTTAGTGTTTTTAATCATTTATTCTTATTAAAAACTTTAAAAAGTCATAAAAAAATAAAAAAATAATAAAAAAAATAAAATTCTTTTTTATAAAATTTTCTTTTATCATATTTTAGGCTTAGGTTTGCATTTTACTTTCGTAGGGTTAAAATTTAAGTATTGCATTTTTTTAAAGAACGGGATTTGATTCCCGTTCTCGTTTACTTCGTTTTTAACTTTATGCACCCTCGGTTTAGAATTTCCTTAGCCTTTTCTTTTTAAATAGTCAAATAGGATTAGAAAAAGTTTAGAAAATCATTTGGGGTTTAATTTTAGTTCAATTGCTTAATTGTCGTATTTTCTTTAATTCCCGTTTACGTTTTAATGCTTACGTGTTTAATTTTCATTTCTTGTTTACTTGTTTTCGTGCATTTGTCTACTTATCATTTATATTTAGTAGGATTTAGAAAACCCAAATTAAAAATATTTGAAACCATTAAAAACACGCGATCATGGACTTTACCGATTTTCAATTCACGCTTCGTCGAGGGAAAACGACCCAGGAGGTTTTTGAGACAACTTTGGTTAAAAGTTTATTTCAAAAATCTGACGGAAAATACTTACTATACTGTTATTTGATATAATCCTTATATACTTACGTATAGCGTATTCGGGACGTATCAAATTTTTGGCGTCGTTGCCAGGGAAGTGTGTAACGAATTTCGCGTTTCGTTCGAAGATTATTGTTTTGAAGAACCTTCCTCGTGAAGTTATTTTTCGTTTGTGAATATTTTTAAATATAAAAAAACAAAAATATTTTACACTTCTATTTTCTTTTATTAAAAATAACCGTTTGTCAATCGTTGTTACGGCTCACCTTTTAGATTCGTGGCTTTATAAGGGAAGTTTAAGGCGGGTTTGATCAACATCACTCAAAAGGAGAAGGGTTATTCCAAATAGCGCCTTGCGCTTACCAACTCCTCCGCTTTCTTGTACGTATTTTTAGAGAGCTACCGTGCATGTTTGATTTTCGGTTACCAAAAATATTTTTTTTTCTTATTTTAATTTCTTTTCTCATATATAATTTTTAAAATCTATAAAATATTCTTCTTTATCCTCTTATTACATTTAATTCTTATCTTCTTTATCCTCTATTTCGTTTAATTCTTCAACATGTCTTCGTATAACCATTTTGGTTGCTCGTATTATGGAGGTCCATTTAATGGTGGAAACTGTCTGGAGCTTGTATGCGTGTTAGGACCGGAAATAAGTTTGTCTATGACGGGGGGTTCCCCCCCCCCCCCCCCCCGCGCTGTTGGTGGGCCCAAATCTTTATTCTTATAATGAAACACCGAACTTCTTCAACCAACCTCCACAATACCAATACGAGACATACTCGTATGAATTTTGTGGAGGGAACTCTCATCCGGGTTACGATTGTCAAATAGGGAACACACCCGTCTTTGATCAGGGTCCCTGTTACAATCAAGACTTTGATTTTAACCAACTCTTCATTTTTTTGAGTCAGCACAACCAATTCATTGTGAAAAATTGTGGGGGTCTTCATGAAAATGATCAGTGTCAACCGATGAACCAAAATTATGATCCTAATTTTTGTTATGATCCCATTTATTACGGTTTCGACCAATATCGACCCCCGCAGTTGCCCGAAATTCATTATCCTCCTCAAAAAACGGATACGGAATTGTTGCAAGCTAGAGAAAACCTAATGGAAACTATTCAAGCCTTTTTAAAGGAGTATGAACATATACCTCCAAAAGAAAAGTACATGGCTTTATTGCTAGCTAAGGAGAGATTTCTTAAAATTAAGCAAGTTGTGGAAGAAGAGCAAAATCAACCTGAAGTTATGCAAGAATTGCTACTTAAGCTTATGAAAGATTTGCAGATTCTTAAAGGAATTCAACAAGCAGAGCAGGAGGAGCCGGCAGCTCAAAATTTTCTTATAAATTTGAATTTTCCTATGGCTGATGATGATGAGTATACTGTGATATATAGAAAGCCTAAAGCAATCACACTAGACTTACCGATCGAGGAGTCTGATAACTCTCTAAGTATGGGGGACGAGCATCTTAACACTATTTCGGAAACAGAAAAGTCTAGTGTTGAGAACCTTGTCCCAATCCCAAGTGAGTTTAAGGGTATTTTCGAAAATATTTGTGATATGCCATCTTGTGATTATTTTAATGCTGAATGTGGACTTATTAACTCTTTGCTTAGTCGAGATATTTCGATCACATCTCCTAAGATGGATTTTCTTCCCGAGGAGTTCGTCGGTGAACTCGATTGTATTGATCTAATTTTACCGGGAATTGATGAAGACGATTTTGATGAAAACGATTGTGATGAAGGCGATTTTGATGAAGAAGAAAGAGAGATTGATAATGATATTCTTCAAATCAAGGATGAGATTCTTCGTGAGAAATTATTAAACGTTAATCTTCTCGTTGAAAAGATCAAAGCATTGAAACTCACTCCATTTATTCCTTTTGTGCTTAAAAATCCCTCTTCTTCTCCTATTCCAGTTGTGGATAGTGACTTTCTTATAGAGGAGGTTGATATATTTCTTATTCTAGAAGACTCGATACCTTCGGGTATTGAGAGCGATTTTGACTCGGAGGGGGATATCGTTTTTCTTGACAACTTACTTAACAAAGATCCGATTCCCGAGTATGAGCATTTTACCTTCAATATTGAGCTCGATGCACCCATGATAAACAATTTTGATGAGCTTAATGAAGATGAATGTTTTGACCCAGGGGGTGAGATTGAAGTTTCTCAAAATATTGAAGATGACGATTCCTTCGCATTTGTCATTCGGACTTTTCTCCCGTATCGCACCTACCCTATGGATTCTCCTTTACCTCTCTCCACCGGGAGTGAAGACACCATTTTTGACCCTGACATCTCCACTTAGAGCCGGTGGCATCTCATCAGAATGGAACTTTTATGTGCTTTAATGTTTATCCAACATTAGCGAAAGCCACTAATTGAAATTTTTCTCTTCAATTGTTTCCCCAAGAGAATATAATCGGAGGATCGAGTCAAGCTATGTGACTCGGTTACCAAAAACATAGCGCTTTGTGGGAGGCACCCCATGCTTATCCTTCCATCTTCTTTCTTATTTCTATTGTGATGTGAGGTGGCTTGTACTCTTCCGATTCTTGTTGTTTGTGCTTATGATTATTTATAGGATGGACCCAAAATTTTCTGAAGACTCTCTTGTTCGGTGTTTTGTCCCGGTCTACTTGAGCTTCCTAGCCTTTGCTTGCCATTAGTTTGGGGAAATCCGATATCCTAAGATTATTATCGACTAACATTTATCTTGTAGCATACTTGATAAACAGCTTGAGCTTTTTGTGATACTTTCTTTATGCTTGGATTATGCATTCAACTTTTTGAGTTCTAGTATGGGGTTTTTAAGTCTTAGGCTATGAAACATTGAGGACAATGTTTAATTTTAGTATAGTGTAGTATATCTTCGATATGATCTTACCTACCTTTGCCCGTGGTTCTCACGTACCCTGTTTTCTCACAAAAAATTTAAATTTTTAAGTCTTAATATCTAGTTTATTATTCACATATAAAAAAAAGAAGTTGAAAAATAAAATAGTTGATACGAATGTAGGTTTTCCGTTGGTGAGAATAAAATTAAATTTTGACCTGACCGGTTTTATATCTTAGCTTTCTCCTTAACTGTAAATAGATTGATTTTGCTAATCTTTTTACAAGGGCTATATTAAAACGCAAGTCTGTTAACAAAGTCAAGGACTTTGCACAGTTTCCTAATTGAGGTTAGATATGCGAGATCAATTTATTAGAGTAGATTGTTGTCAGTACTATGTGACTGGTTAAAGTGCCGATCTTAATCGTTAGGCTAACTATTTCACGAGTTTCTTATTAGAAATTTTAAATTGTGAGACAAGAGATTATAGTTGTTAGATTATATGTTTTGATGCTAAAAATAGAATAGTTGGATTTCTTTAAGGCTCATAAGTGTTAATTGTGGTTTTTTTCTCCCATTAGCTTGTTTCACCTTTATATATAATTGTTTAATAAATAAAGTTTCTTTGGTTTTTGTGATTCTTAGTTTAAGTCATTTACAGTAGAGAGTCCAATGGTGAAAGTAAGGTACACATCGAGGTTGTGTTAGTGTTGTGGAGAAATAGATCCCTGGACCTATGTCGTACTGCATTGTTAAAACGGGTGGGGATGTGGCAGTTGTTAAAAGACCACAGGACTTAAAATTTGGCTATAATAATAATTATGAAATAAACCGAAGCCGAAAAAAATAAGACTTATGGATCATGGTTGGCTGGCATTCCGATGTGACAGTCGTTTAAAGGGTGGAGGTAATAATAATAATAATAATAAAAACTGTGGGCTGATAAAAGTTTACTACCTCTTGCCGGCTCACAACCGATGTGGTAGTCTTCTAAATAAGGCACATAGTAATAATAATCCGAGACTGATAAAAGTTTGATGCATCTTGCCGGCTCACAACCGATGTTGCAGCCTTCTAAAAGGTAGAGGAAATTACCGAGGTCGAAATATGTTTGCTGCATCTTGCCGGCTCACAACTGATGTTGCAACCTTCTAAAGGACCGAGGTTTAATAATGTTGTAATAATAATAATAATAATAAAGCCAAATTTCAACTCCGGGGTTATCTAAATAAAGCCTCCATCTCTGAAATCGTAGTTGAGTTATTGCGAATGAAATAAAAAGAACCCCTAAATCATGCGAAATTAGAACCTTAATGTGGACCTTATTTTTACCATATCGTCTCTTTAGGAAAGGATTTCAAACTAATTATGGTCTAAACCGGGTTTACTTTATAATAATAAGGACATAATTTATTTGTCACCAATAATAATAAAAAAAATCTTTAGATACAAAATTAGGAATAAGGGAGGAAAAGTAAAATCACAATTAGCTTTTATGAGTAGTGTTAGTATCATAACTTGAATTTTGCAATGATCTTGTTTTTAAGATTGACTTGGAGAGGTGAAAGTCGGGGACGATAATTTATCCAATTGGACACTTTTTGTGCTTTTTGTTCCATGATCCTCAAAGTTATTAATGAATAATGAAAGCATTACATTATGTCACACATGAATAAGTTGCAAGTTGTAGGATATAAATCATAAAAATCATAAAAATGGAAAAGTTTTGAAATATAGGAAAATGAGGTGTTTTAAAGCTTGTGATTTCTTAACTCTCCCCACAAAAATCTTTGCTACTTTCCAAAGATTTAGTTTGGGGAAGTTTAGAGGTATTTGGTTTTAGGGCATATAATATTGCGTGGGGACACAGCAATCACTTAGTTTGGGGAATTTTGATATGTGAGAAATCACATATCCTTTCTATATCAAAAATGGAATTAAAATGAACAAATTGTGCATAGATATGCTTGTATTTGTGTATTTTGTTGTTTGGGAATGTGTAGGTATGGATATTGTAAAAATCACAAGAAAATGGTCAAAACCAGGCAAACACAAACACGAGATCGGATAGAATGCACAAGAGCTGGGAGTTTTTTAACAAATGGTCAACAAAGTCAACCTTGGTCAACCATTGGTCAACCCATAAAATTCCAAAACCCTCAAAATACCCAAATGAGCCTTAATGTTAAACCAAATTCACAAAAATAGTCCCTAAACCCTAACACCGTTATCTCCTTTTTATTAAAGAGATAACGGTCGTCATCCCTTTATAATAAAACCCTTTATTCGTTATAACCAAGCCCAAATACTCACCTGTGGCCTAATACTTTTATACCCGAGCCCAAGTCAACACCACCACACCCCCAGGCCCAAGTCAACACCCCACACTCCCGGGTCAACCATAAGTTATAAAAAAGAAAAGAGACAGAGCGCAGGAAATTCCGTTTTTACTATTCATTCATCGTGCCCAAGCTTACCCTGTGTAAAAATCAAAGGGTAAATCTCAATTAATGGCATGGCTTTGAGATTCCAAGTACTATGTGCCATCTCAGCAAAGAAAACGTCATCCCTAGCTTTTGATTGGCCAAGACTCCTCAAAGGAATGACACGCGGGCTTACAAGAAACACACAAGGAATGAAAAATTACACTAAATCCTTTGTTAAAGAAGTACAAAGCATCTGACACACGGATTGCCATGCTGGCAATCTGTGTGCTCACTTAATGATCCAACGGTGAAGATTGAAGAGCCAATGATTGCAAGGAATGAAGGTTGATGATCAAGACCAAGGGGAGCGTGTTCACAAGGCCTAGAAGCATCCATTCTCTCCTATAAATACAGGACCTCCTTCACTCATAGAGAACAATCTAGGAGTAGTGATAGAGAGTAGCTTTTAGAATTAGCTTATGTAATTTTCAAATCGTTTTTAGCTTATAGATTTCTACTTAATGTAACTTTTATTTTTAGTTTGTAACCAGTTTTAATTAGTAATAAAATTCTGTTTTTCATAATTGATCAATTGTTCTTAATGCTTTACTTTGATACATAATTGTTTGAATAAGCTCTATTTTTGTTCACATAAGCTCATAAGTTCTTTAATCTACTTTTAAGTTGGCTAATAGCACAACCAAGCTCTCAAAAGCTTAGTTGAGCTTATCATACTCAATCTACCCATAAAAATTACCTCAGCTTAACATGGAAGGGACATTAATCATGGAAGGACTTCCAGGACCTCACCAGCTTATCTAAGGATAAGCTGGAGCTTGTTGATAGCTCATTTGAGCTTAATCTTAGCCTTGTTTAAAGCAAAGGCTCCTGTAAGTTTCTTCTTTACATTCTAGCTTAAATTTGTACTATTAGCTTTAATCTGCTTCATCTGCTTATTGTATGCTTATTTGTAGTTTAGATCTGCTTATTACTGCTTCTTTTAGTCATCTAATGCTTAATATGTTCTTTAGTTAGCTTAGATTTTAATTTGCTTGCTATTTTATAAAACCTGCCACAAAAACCAAAAAAAATATAGCATAATTAGTTAGCTTAAAATTCTGGCTTAATTAGTAGTTTAAATCTGTTAAGTAGTTGTGTTAAAAGCTTGTTATAATCTGGAATTTCATTTTCTAACTTTAAAACTCAAATCTATAAGCTAAATATGAGTTTGACAGAATTAAAGGGGTGTTTGGGACAAGCAGTGCTAACTAAGGTTAGTACTGCTTAAGTCCATTTGACCTTTTGAATTCAGTTTAAACTTAAATTTTAAGTTTATAGGTTTTGGTTTTTTAAGTTTTGGTTGCTTAATTCAGTTAAAATCAAGTTAGTAGGTAGTTAGTATAATCTGTTAGTATAGGCTTAGTTAAAATAACATTATAAACTCTAGTTAGTTTTAGCTAAATTGGTAGTTTAATTTTTATTCACTTTGGTGTTTTTGGTAGTATAGAATCAAATTTTGTTGCCTGCGCTTTTGGATTTCAGTTTTAGACACTTAAGTGTCATATGCATCAGATAGGGAAAACAGACAAAAAGCTATTTTCATGTTCAAAATTCAGAGGGTAAATTTAGTCATTAGGTTTTAATTTTTAAAATACAAATAGTTTATAGATCATAGTCAATCTATTTGAACTTATTTTACAAAATCCTGCTTATTTACACATCTGTTTTTTATGCTCAAATATAGCACTTTGTTTTTTTGAAAGCCAAAAATCTAATCAGCTTGTTCTGAGTGTTTCAGCTGTTTTCAACTAGCTTTTTCATTGAGCTCCTGATTTTCAAACTTTGTTTTAAAAGCTGTTTCAGGTAGTTTTTTGGTCTATGTTTAAATAGGTGTAAGGCTTATTTCCATAAGGATCCGTTTGTGTGCTTAAAAATAAGCACAAAAGTGCCTGCTTGTCTGTTTTGGTATGCTAAGTCACCAAAGTGCTTAATTTGATAATTCAGCTTATGGCTTGTGTTCTGTGCTTAATTCTAGCTTAGATTAGCTTATTAGGTTAGGCTTAGCTTATAAATAGCTTAATTAGTCCTAGAGTTAGCTTATTTCATTCTTTGAGCTTATTTGCAGTTTAGCTTTAAAGAAATTTTAAGTGTTTTAGCTTTTTAAGGTTTCTGTCATTTTTAGCTTATTGTAGCTCATTTTCTTTGCTTATTTTTTCTCTTATGCTTATTAGATATAGCTTATTATCTGTTGTTGCTTATTTGTCTTGATAGTTGCAAAATTGTGCTAAAAATTGAAAACAGTTTAGTTTTTTTTAGTTTTAAGCTTTTAAGCAAACTGTTCCCTTTTAGTGCTTATTTGTGTGCTTATTTTTAAGTTTCAAAAAGTTTGTTTTCACAAAAGTTACTTATTTTTAAGTGTTTTAAAAAGTTATAAAAAATGGAATTTGCAAAAACACTTGGGATAGTGGGAAGCCCCGGGTGAGCAAGGCTCGAACCCGGGACCTCTACCACCATCAACCAAGCGTTTTAACCCAACACACACAACCATTGTGCTACAATAGCTCATCCGTTAGAGTTTTCCTTTAGTTAATATTTATACACATTTTGAGCTCTTTTGTATAATAAGTTGTTTTGGGCTTTATTTCACAGGCTTTATTCGATAAGCTGTGTTCACGAGCTTAATTTTTCAGGATTCCTCACCATTCAAGCTTTTTTTGTATTTTTCTTGTTTTTTTCATTAAATAGTTAGTATATTATTAACATTTATTCCTTTTAAATCATTTTAATTTCATAAAAAATTATTTAAAAAAGTTAAAAAAAATATTAATTCTTTTTTAGAAAATATATCTTTTAACATTTAGAAACCTAGGAAAAATTAGATTTGCAGTTTCGTAGGGTGTTAAAAATTGCTAACATACTCTTGTTTTAAAGATACAACGGGATGAATCCAGTTCATCCACTTTTTAGTGATCTTGATGCATTAAACTCTTCTCGTTTCTTTCTGGTCTAGTGTTCTTTGCCCTAGGCTTTTTAGTCAATTAATCTTATAAAAAACCCAAAAAAAGAATCACTTTCTGGACATATATTTTGATTAATGTTGGGAGTTTTTAGGTCTCGTTTAGTTTATCGATTTGGCGTTTTTCACGTTAAAAATTTAATTATCCGTTATCGGTTTTTGCGTACGTTAGGTTCATATTGGCCTTGATATTTGATCGCTATTGGGTTGTGTAGAATAAAAATATCAATCTATTAGAACCAATTCAAGTCATTGTCTCCAAATAACAAACGAGGTATTAATGTTAAGAAGTCTTTGGCGTATATAACGACCCGGTAATCACTTACAGGGTGATGATAGATTAATATGTTTTCGTGTGTGTAGATCTGTCTTATCTGTATATTATTTGTCGCTCAAGGATTGTTTAGTAATTTTATTGATACTTATGATATTATTTACGCTTTTCATACTTCGATTGATGTGTTTCACATGTTCAAAATTTGTATGGGAGAAATCACACTGTTGACACCTTTCTATGATCAATGGACTTAAAATGAACAATATTGTGCAAGAAAAATGCAGGACTTGTATTTGTTGTATGTTGGTGGGTTGTGATGTGCGTAGGTACGGAGAGTTTGCAAAAATATCCACAATGAATAACGGGACTCATTTACAGGCCGGGCAAACAACAAACATCGAGATCGGATGAGAATGAAACACAAGAGCCGGGAGTTTTCTAGCTAAAAGGATGTCAAATAAAGTCAACCCTTTGGTCAAACATGGGCCGTCAACTCCATCATCATTAATACCAAAATCACTTCAATATTACGACTAAAGGAACCGTAATTGTTAAACCAAAATTCCAAAAAATAGTCCATAAACCCTACACCGTTATCTGTAGATATTTGAATTTTGACAAAAGTTTTAAAGGTGACTACTCTCAGCTTGGCATGGTATCTTCTTGACATGACATAGGTTGATTAGTAGATGCACCAAATATTAATAGGTGATCTGACTATGTAGATTCTTTAGGTTTGCATTAACAGATGTAGCGTAAGTAAAGGTGACGGAATTTTTGTTGTGTAAATTACTGATATGATATTCTGGTATTTAATTCGTACAGTACAAACATGTAAAGTTGTTATAGCTCAGTATATTTCTCATATGTGTTATTCTTAATGGGATTTAATAGGCTTATTATGCATTGATATCATCTTCCTAGGTTATTCAATGTCCTTTGATTGGTGTGTTCTCCTCCTTAGGAAATACACCATTCCACGTGCTTCTATACTTCCAGCTTGGTTTCCATGGTTTTGATTCTCCAGCTCTGGACAATCCCTCTTGTAGTGTCCTAGACCTCCACACTCATAACAGGTAAGAGTTCGTTGATACTCAGCAGCAACAGGTGCTCTACAATTCTAGGCCAGATGCAAATCTTCTTGCATATGTTGCACTTGGGTGCACACTGACCCTTATGATGGTAATTGCACTTGATGCACAGTGGTAAGGTTCCATCATACTTTTTCTTCCAATTCCTGTACTTTACAGTGCACGGTCCATTGTGGTGACATTTGCACTTGTTGCGTAGAGGTAGGGACCCAACATATTTCTTGTTGTTTGGCCCAACAGCGTGTGCCCTAAACACCTTATGCCCTTTGGTTTGTTGGTTAGAGCTTCCATTGTGGTCACCTTCCCACTTCCTTTTGTTGCTAGCATTCCCTGCTACTTTGTTTTCTTGCTGTTTGGTTTGGTTTATTGACTCGTAAATAGCAATAGCCTCGATAGCATTAGCCACTCGATGGGCTACAATCTGCTCAATTTCCTCAACACTCATCCATTTATTAACAGTTGCCATTGTTCTTCAAGGCACAAGAAATTATAATACCCGTTAGATTTCATACAATTATAACGTGACATGGCATATGAACAATAAATAAAATAAGATCACATCACACAGTGAAATATAAAACCAACACGAGATCGACATGACATAATACATCCATTCCATATATAATCTGGAAACATACATGATCTGATTGGTACAAAATGGTTCCCTACTGCTAGGTTACAAGATGAAAATACACCTAGAGCCATACTAGTCGGGAGTTACCCCGTAATACTTAGTAGGCTATACATGATAGCTAAACAAAAACAAAAGATCTACACAGTCTGCTAGCTGGGAGTAACCCATAAAAACTTAGCAAGCTATATAGTATAGCTACAATATGATAGAAAAGTAACCCTAGGCACTACTACCAGTGTCCTCTAAGGTGTCAACGCGTGCTCCAGCCTCCAAGGCCTGGGTACGCATGATATGCTCAATAGCACGATCATCTGTGTCCTGACGCTGCCACTCTTGGCGATACACCTGAGTCTCTAACACACTAATTTGTGCCTCTAGTGCCCTGCTATAAGCCTCAGACCTAGCCAAGGCCTGACTGGTCTCGATGCTCTCTTGCTCGTAAGCAAGCCTCTCTCTCCTCAATATCTCAATCTCAGCTCTCACAGCAGTCCTGTCCTCCTGGGCCTCCTGATGTCTTGAATAAAACTTCAAACTCTCTCCTGCGAACATCTGCCTGGTAACAGACCCTCAAGTTGACCACCTCTACAGCGGCCATAGTCCTCCTCTCAGTATCTCGAACCCTTGTATACATAGTGTCTACAAAACTGTGATCGACCCTGCGGGCCATAGTAGATCCTGGCTGTCTAGCAGCAGCAGCAGCAGAACTCTCCCCAACCTCGAACCTAGGTGTGGGAGCAGTAAGTAGTAGCCTCTTCCAAGGCGGCGTGTCAGCCTCAGGAATGTCAGCTCTACGGCTAGTGGATGGTACAGGTAGTGGAATAGTTAACAATGGTGGCGTCTCTGCTGGAAGTAGTGAATGATAGGTGGATGATGCTGCAGCTCTCCCCTGAGCCATGGCTGCTCTAGTATGTTTGGGTCGGATAAGTGTGGGTAGAAAGGATGGTGGTGGTAGTGGCGGTGTAGGTGCAGAAGCAACCTCAGTAATGTATGCCTCTATAGGTGCCTCATCCTCAGCTGGCACTAAATCCTCAGGGTGCTCAGGCTCAGGAATGTACACTGGTACATGATCCTCTAGCTCCATGGGATCAGGTACATACTCTGAAGGACGTGGTGCCTGCTCCAACAACTGTCGGGCAGCCTCCTCGTAAGGATCCTCAGACGGGATACTCCAAGATCGTGCCTCAGAGTGGACGGAAGTATAGGTAACCGCGGAATCAGACGACATAACTGCTGTAACAAGCAAAAATAACTTATATAACTATATTATATAAGACTGGTATGGTATATACGTAGTATAATATAAACACGTATATCAATTATGAATGCATCTAGTATAACCAACTAATGCAACAACTAGTGTATTTATGTCCCGTGAAAAACCCCTTTATATGAATGCAATGTTTGAAAACGGTTATAGTCCAGCAAAACATTTGACCTGGTTCTCTATAACCTTGGCTCTGATTACCAATCTGTAACACCCCCAAAATGGGTCGCAGCGGAATAAGGATCCGGGAGCGTTACTTCATAATAACATTGCACAAGACATGAGAGAACGACCACTAAACGTGTCGTTTGAAAATGATACATTGGATTTAATAAATTATTGTTACAAAAGCTCAACGGCTAAACTTGTTCATTCTTGAAAATGCAAGGATTTTTCTACATGACAAATATCCCCAAAATGTGATGCACGTAAATCTTTATAGAAATGACTCCACAATGTAGACCACCAATGTATCCTTGTTTCTTGTACCTTATTAACCTGAGAAAAACATGCTTAAAACGGTCAACATAAAGTTGGTGAATTCATAGGTTTATATATGTATAAATCCGGACCGCAAGATTTCCCCGTGATAAATATCACAAAATGCCATTACGTTTCCCTATGGTCATGACACTGAAGCTAGACATATATGAATACAATATAAATATTGCCTACATTGCCCATGATGAAGTTCAACCCGAAACATCCTAAATTCGACATGCTATAACATTCGTTCCCGGTGATAGCTAATCACCCGAACGGGGAAGTCAATACCAAATAGATCTATTTATAACACTCGCGCTACCAAACCAGAAATTAACAGTTAATGATACCGGGCATATTGGGTTCAAGCTACTTAGGCAAAACGTAATCAATATATAAAATATCCACTTACGTCCAATTATAAAACAAAGCATGTTTCTCACCCCAAAACTTGTAAATTATAGAAATCCTATAAATATGGGGCTATGAACTCACCTCGAGTGGGTGAATCGATATTATAAATCACAACTGAAAATGAGTCACAAATACGCCGAATGCAACCTAAATAATTATAGGTCGTATAAATACTAAGTACTAGGAATAACTAACACCACATATAATCCTATATAGCTCATCACCATCTATTTGTAATTTAGAAATCATGGTTATAAGGTAAAACGTTTATAATTATCGTTTTAGTAAATATTGCGTAACTTTCCCGTTTTAAATTCGTTTCGCGTGTTTCTTACGTCCACGTCTTCGTATTAAGATGATATATAAAAATATGACATTTTTATATTTTAAGACCTTCTGATGAACAGTACTTTTACTGTTCATGACGTTTTATAAATTTATTTTTATAAATTTTAAATTGTCGTAAACTCGTAAACGTAATAACTTGTTTGTTTTAATCCCGATTTTAGCGATTCTTTCGAGCACGTCCTCGTAATTAAAGGATGTATCAAAATTATTATATTTTATAAATTTGGATCTGTTGATGAATAGTAATTTTTACTGTTCATAGTTTATAGAATTACTTTTATAAACTTTAATTATCGTAAACGTCGTATCTTATTCGTTTTAGCTCCGTTTTTAGTGATTCTTTCGAGTACGTTCTCGTAATTAAATGTTCTATTTATTTATGATGTTTTTCCAAAAATAAAGTCCCTGATGAACAGTAACTTTTAATAAAATTATTTTTATAAAAGTATTAATTATTGTAAACTTGTTATTAACGTATCTCCTTCATTATAAATCGGGTTTAGAGTTCTTTATATGCTTACGATCCTTGTAATATGTAGTATTTTTATAAAACATAAAATCCATGCTTAAAAATTCGGACCAAAATAGCCCTTATATATTGTATATAATTAATGTTATATACTTATTTTATGTACTTTTCAACCTCATAAATCACCACAAGCTTTCCAATACTCTTAATATACTATGTCTTACATATAATAATGTCCATAGGTCTCTATTGTGTCCATGAGTCCAAGTTAACAAGTCCATAACATTGTTTTTAAATCACACTTTATTAAGTACACTTTTAATTACAAGTTTATACTTATACATTTTCCACTTAAACCAACATGATACCATACCTATATTTCCATAATTTCATGATATTTACAACCACATAACACATGAATAAGAGTACAAAATCATAATCATAAGTAAAAATATATTTTACATGTTTAAAATGTATCATAATGGTGATTTTGCTATATAGTAGAACTAATATACATATAAAATGATAATTATGAAAAGATTAGGGCTTTTAGATAACCTTAGAGTGATGTATGATGATGAGAAATATGTTCTAAACCATTTTTTAGATTTTAAACCCAAGCTTGCAAGTTTAGAAAACCCTAAAACCAATTAAAACCCTAATCTTGCTTTTTCATGCTTAAACCTTGCAAATGCTTAATCAACCCTTCAAACCTTCTTAGAATACCTTAGATAGGATGTGAGAACACTTGAATATGGGGTAAATAAAATTTATATGGATTGTGTATGGGTGGTTGTTTGAGCCGTGGGTAAGAGAGAGCACAAAGAGAGTATTTATGAAACTTTTGCTTAAGAAAAGTGTTGTATGTTTTATCTACTAGTTATGAACTCTTATACACTTCAAGACTAGTCAAAATACTTGCAATCTTGACCAAGACCAAGAGAAAACATGGAGAGGGTTTCAAGGAAGAAAGGTGGTCAAATTTACTAGTCATAGTTTAGGTATTAATGTTACTAGGTTGGTACAAGACTTTAGTTAGTAACTTGTGAGCTCTTGGTCCCCTTTGGTGAGTCATACATGTATACATATTTACGAAAATCAATCGAAAAGGAAAAAGAGAGAATTTTGTTTGATTTTTACCAAGTGAAATGGATGTGTGTTTTTCTTTCAAGAGTGTATGAGTTATAAGTAATATAAGCTAGATAAAAGTGTCATTGGAAAGACCAAAAGACCAAGTGGTTAATAAGGAGGGGGGGGGACGATAATAAGGAGCAATTTAGTGGTGACTAGTGGTCAAAACCACTAGTCATGCCCTTAGTCTTCACTAACCCTTATTGTATAATCTCTAGCTAATAAATGGAAGTGTTTTTATGTTCCTTAAGATGTAGAACATCCCATGATTTCAAGGGTTTTTGTCACTAGATATTGTACTTGCAATATTTTATGTAAAAGAAGGTAATACTTGTAAATATGAGAGTATAAGTGAAATGTAAAAGTATACGTCTTGAAGTGTTTATGTCTTGTGTTCTTTCCTTGTAAATGTGGCATCCTATTATATATACATGGATAATTTTTTTATAAACTTTGATCATTAGAAATAAAAATGGTTATTTGTTGAAGCGTAGATTAATTTTGGTGGTTCCGGGAATGCCTAAATTTAATTTATCGTGAAACGTAAACACTTTACGTAATCGATAAAAATAAAATGAGTAAAGCTAATAATTATCTTCAAAATAATTATTTAATACTTGACTGACGTAAACATTAACTGGTTTGACGCCCGTTTACGTTGAATGATTAAATTTAACTTACTCTACTTAACCCAATGACGCGAAATAAAAGCGAACGCGTACAATACCAAAAATAAATAGTGAATTTATTGATGACATAAATGACCCTAAAACACGGGGTGTTATAGACTCCCCCCATTAAATGAGTCTTGTCCTCAAGGCTTAAGATGCGGCACTTGACGATGGTGCGGTCTTTGTGAAGAGGTGTGGGTATTTTTTTTTATGAACATTAACTCCAACGGCTATGAACAGTAGCCCCAACGGCTACTTCCTCTCTTTAAATACCAAATTTTATCCTCTATTTCTCCATACAACACTTAATCTTTCACTTACATTTTCTCTTATCCAATCCTAAAAAATGTTGCACATCATCACGCTCTTGGCGATGGCGACCGCGATAGCACTCAGCATTTATCTTGCCTACTTCCTATACGAAGAAGGATTTCAGTATTTGGCCATTCTAGCAATTCTCGTACCCCTCATCGTTCTTGCAATCGGCGTGGATCTCCTTTGGAAGAAATAGATATTATTGCTAGGGGAGGGTTGTAATAAAGCTTAAATTTCCTTTATGTCCTTATGTAATCTTATTTCTAAGATAATAAACGGATATTGTGGCAACAATTCTATTTGTTATTTTTATTTTATGTCATTCGAATATTTTGTTACCACGCTTGGTAACTCATTTGCATTCCCCTTTTGTGTGCTCTAACTTGAGTGTTCAGGATTTGTGATGTTGGTTTAATATTTATTGTCGCGACCAAAGCTCGACTTCTAGCGGGCTTTTTTTTTGGCTTAACGCGTCAGTTATAACATCTTTCTTAGAGTGATAACGACTTTATACCTATGGTGGTGTCGTAACTACCAAGCTCTATGGTATTACGTATTCGTCGAAAATGATGAATTGGTATATTCCTTAATGGCGAGTAAACTTGTTAGTCGATCGTCCTAGGGTGACTAGGGATGCGTCTTGACTTTTGGACATAGGATTTTTGTATAAAATGATGTCGACTTTATATAGTACGGTGGTGTAAGAGTTTACTTAGTGATTATTATTGTCAGTTTGGTTTCTCGCGATGATTACATTTTATAAATACGCACGCAGAACTTGATATAAATAGAAAATTATCTTTTGACCAGAAGTTTTAAGGTGACTACTCTCAGCATGGCATGGTCCTTCCTGAATTATACATAGTTGATCAGGCCATGTATAATTGAGGACTTATCGATGCAATTGCTCATTATCGTCAAAAATGGCATTATGATCTTACTTAATATTCTGAGAGTAGTTGGCAAGAGTAAATTAGAATCTAAGTAAGCATTGATAAAATTTTATGATACGATGTAATTTGATAGATAATTTATAAGTCATTCGTACAACGAACATTTAAGGGGAGAACGCTTACGCGAAACTCCTAAGGAGAAGAGTTTAAGATAGTCCAACTTAGGTTTACTAGGCAAAGCGAGAAAACCTTTTTTCTTTTAATTCAATCTCATCCTCAAGGTTTGTTAATGTCTTTTCATTTCTCCTCCTCCAAAGGCATACACCATTCCACGACTCCAGTAACCTACCTACTTCAGTTTCTGGTTCTTTAGCCCCGGGGCAATCACTCTTATAGTGCCCTAATCCTACATCATACAAGTGAGGAACTTTTTGATTCCTAGCGGCAGCAGGATTCCTACAATCCTGAGTCATGTGGCCAACCTTCTTGCAATTCCCGCACTTTACAGTACATTGCCCATTGTGGTGCAGCTTGCACCTGTTGCACAATGGAAGAGTTCCAGCATACTCCTTCTTTTAGACCATCCCAGAGCTAGCAGATGAGCCCACATTTTGTCTCTTTGGGAAATTTTGTTGTTGAGCTTGTTGTTTTGTCAGTTTCCTCATTATTCTCAGCTCGACGTTCAGCAAGGAGTGCAGATTCTTTTTTCCATCACTCTGTCCATTTCAGTACTTCCTGCATGGTTTTTGGTTTTGAAGCCACAACACTTCCGTGAATCATGTTCGCAACCCACCGACATACCTTTTCCAACACTGTCCAGTACTCTTCAGGAACTTTCGAGACACACAACATGACTAGTTCTGGAAACTGGTTGTACCCGATTAGTTCGGTACCTTTTTACTTTCAATTCCACAACTCAGTCCACAAGCTTCTTCATCTCTTTCCTTGGACTTACTTAATTGGACATTTTCATTTTTAGTTTGTTCTAAGTCATTGCATACCAACCTCAGACCAACAATCCGAATTGGTAATTTCCACTCACGTCAGGATCACCTGTCTAAAAAGAGTTCAAAGAAAACGTTGAATCCTGATTCTCCACAGAGCAGTTGGCAGATAATGCGAACACATCTCCATCGTTACAAACCATTTAAGTTAGTTCACAACTCCTTTCACATGAGCCTTTGAAATAAAAGATTGGCACTTCATGAAGTCTTGGTAAGTGCATTCGTCAGGGGTTGTAGCAGACTGCGTTCACCTTCTAACACCCGTTACAAGTATGTGGCTGTTCTATCGCAATTCTTGTTTTGCATCACGTTGTTTCCAGTGCAGCATAAACACCTGGTCAATCATTCCTGAAGCTGGCAATTGGTGACAGATGTGAGTAGTTTTGTGGCTGGGGTGGTTTCTGGTTCTGTGTGCTTTCCTTGGAGCATTATCTTCAAAATTCAGCGAGATAATTAAGGATAGATTATTAGTTATCTTCGCACACTCCAAAATAGAGTGTTTAGATGATTGGTGTAAATATGAAATAGCATCTCAAGGGCATAAATGAACGATGGTAAGATATCATACTTGATAGCTTAACGTTTATGTAGCGCTTAGGACCTACAAGCTTATAGTACTACCTCGCCTAAAGAAATGTTCCAATATTTATATAAATAACCCTTATATAAATAATTGTAGAGTATGCGAAAGAATGCAAACTCATCTTTGCATATATATGTAAGGCTCTTATAGTAATGTACGTACTATAAATAATCACGTATATGATCATGTAAGCATCTAGTAAACCAACTAATGCAAACAACTAGGTATGTTGTCCCCGTGAAAAACCCCTTTATGAATGAATATTTTGAAAACGGTTATAGTCCAGCAAAACATTTAACCTGGTTCTCTATAACCTTGGCTCTGAATACCAATCTGTAACACCCCTAAAATGGGTCGCAGCGGAATAATAGGTTTTGGGAGACGATACTTATATAATACCAATAGCACAAGATATGAGAAGGACTCTTTAAAGTGTCGTTTGAAAACCATACATTGATTTAGCAAAGTGTTGTATAAAAAGCCTGAAGCTATCGACTTGTTCATTGTTACATATACAAAGAATTCTAGTTCGAAATACAACGTTTTCCCCAATATGAGAATTGCAACCAAATCTTTAATGCTATTGACTTTCCAAATACGACCACCATGTATCCGCTTGCATCTCTCATGCCTTAATGGACCTCCTAAAAACATGCTTTAAAACGTCAACTAAATTGGTGAACTGCATAGTTGTAAAATGTATAGTAGTAGGACCGTAATTGTTTAGATGTGTATGCATGGTATACAATTCTCAAAACAGTAATAATGCATGGTAAACAATATTCAAAACAGTAAGTATTGCATGAATACAATATCCCATAACCAGTAAAGTAGTTGCATGTATACAATATCAGAAACAGTAAGTATTGCAGTATACAATATCCAAAAAAAGTAATATTGCATGTATTGCAACACCAAACAAGTAAGTATTTCAAATGTTTACTGCGTCCATTGTAACAAAGCATGTGTCTCACCCAAAAATATATTATAAAACCAAGTAAAACATGGGCTATGCACTCACCTCATGATTGAGTTAATCAATAAATTTACATCACAAGTGAAAATGGCGTCACTAAACACCATGCAACCTTATAATGATTGTGTGATGATGGAAAACAGCAATCTAAACCCTTGTTCTCTGATTACAAACACAAGCTTACAACAACTTGAAGCAAACCCTAGTTTTCTAGAGAAAACTATAACTTGAAATCACTTAATTAAATCTTGCAAAGGCTAGCCAACCCTTCAAAACAAACCTTACGGTTATCTTAGGAGGATGTTGTGGATACTGTATGGTCTTAGAAAATCAAGCTATGGATTGTCCCTAATGGGGTGTTTTGTAGCCGTGGCTATGTAGGAGGCCAAAAGAGAGAGATAAGTTGATTTTGGTAAGATGGAAATGTGTTTGTCTTGCTATTCACCTGTATATGTATGTAATATCTATGGTAAAAGGGTAGTCAAAGGGTATAAACAAAGACCCAAGTACTATCAAGATAGGGGTTGGTTGGTCAAGGGACAGAAGGGAGGAAATTAGGGGTCCTTTTTGTCAAATAACAGTGATCTATTCCAAGCCTTAATGGAGTTGGAGTGTAGTATCAAGCTACAAGTGTTCATTTGTGTTCCTCCTTGTCTCCCTAGACTCAATATACAACAATTTATGAGGGAGTAAATTTGTGTTTTTTATATTTAACACAAATATCTGTATCATTTAACAAGTTTACAAGTTGTAGTTTTTAGTTATTAAAGGTATAACTTGAAATGTACAAGTCTGGTTTTTATATTTTTCTTAATGTACAAAGTGTGGAGCGATAATAATATTAACCTGGATAAAGTGATAGCAACAAAACTGTTAAAAGCGAAAAGGAAAGAGTGTTGAATGAGCAAAAAAATATTTGTTGAAGCGAAGATTAATGTGGTGTTTCGGTATCCAAAACGTATTTTATCCCGCGATCGTAATCACATTATGCAACAATAAAAATACAATGAACAAAGTTTAATAATTATCCCAAAATATTACTTAACACTTGCTTAATGTAAAATTAATTTTTGATGCCTTTTACATTGAACGATAAATTTTTTAGCAATCCGCGATTTAACTTAGACGATCACGATTTAATCAAGTAAAACTACAATATTAAAAATAAATAGTGAATTTATTGACGGCGTCAATGACCCTAAAACACGGGGTGTTATACCGGGAATACCTAAACTTAATTTATCGCGAAACGTAACACTTTACGTAACCGATAAAAATAAACTGAGAAAGTATAATAATTATCCTCAAATAATTATTTAATACTCTTACTTGACTTAAACATGAATTAGTTTGGACGCCCGTTTTACGTTGTATGTGAGTATATTAAGCTTACGCCGATTTAACCAAATACGCAAATAAAATGAACACGTAAAATCCAAAATAAGCGACGGTTGTATTGATCGAAGTCGTAAAATATTGAAATGTGGGTTGTCACACAAAATACGATCCAAGCCCAAAACTAAGGTCCATTTATATACATAATCTCATACTAATAAGTAGTAAATAACTCGAACCACATTAAGCCAACAAATAAGCCACAGCTTATTTGTGCTTATTTTTGGTTATTGGGCCGTGAGCCCAAGAGCCAAAAATCAAGTCTGTAAGCTTAAAAATAAGCTAGTACGCTACGTATAGTATTTGGTTACTACCATAAGCTATAAAAATAGTCCACGAACATACGCCATACCACGAAAATATTCAAAATCACTTCCTTTGTGATTTTAAAAGAAGAAGTGAGCATATAAGCTCAAAATAAGCCACTAAAAGCCCACAAACTAAGCTATACAAGCTATTATACAAAATAATCTATCTAGCAATATATGTTTCTCAACCATCATGACCACAATATCAAAACTAACAAAACCTTATCCTTGTTTCATTTTATTCGAACCCCAAATGCACCATATATGTCCGTTTCGGTTCCAAAATTTGATTTTTATGACGATCAACGTGTACAACTAACATCTATGCATCAATATAAACCCAAAAGGACAAACAAAATTTAAATTTGGAAACTTACAAGAAAATATTCAAAAATGTAGATTTTGACACGAACCGGACAACCCAAACGTTGTTTAAAATAATACCCGTACACTTGTATCAACCCGTAGTATCTCGTTCTTGATCAAATTTGGAAAATTTATGGTGGTTTGTGGTGGTTTTGGGTGGCGGACGAACATACACACACATATAAGTGTGTGTTTTGTTTTTTTTGAAAATGAAAAAGGATTATGAGAAATGGTGAATGGAAAGCATCTTATGACAACCTGGGACAATCATTGAGATAAAATAAGCCACAAGACTCCCCCCTTATCTATAACCAGTTAGGGATCCTAGGGGGTCTCAGGTTCTTCTTTTCGTGTCGGAATCACTTAAAAGCTCGTAAAACTCAACCGTAAATTATTTTCTAAAGTTAATTAGTATTTTTATTCACTTTAAAAATACTTTCCTAATAACTTAGAGTATTTACAGGACATATTTACACTTTAAACCCTTCAAAACTCATTTGACATTAGCACGGTCAGGACTCGTTTTTCGGCATTTCTCAAATTTTCGGGTTAACCACCCGGAATGCAAATAACATAATAATAACCTCTAAAAATGATTATTATTCACAAGTAACCATAAATTACCACAATTCTCATAAGATCACCACCGTCAACACGGTACAACATTTGAATAAACTGACAAACGTCAAATAGTCAAAGGACTAAAAATGAAATATTCAGAACACAAAAGTAAAGGTACAATTATTACCCCTTTACAAGATCTCCACCCAAAATTCAACTACTAACATCACTAAAAAAAGCGGGTACTTAAGTTTCATATGATCTTCACGTTCCCACGTGAATTCAGGACCACGTTTCAAATTCCACCGAACCTTGACGATGGCAATCCTACTACGCTTAAGCTTCTTGAACTCTCTTTCCAAAATTTCCATAGGCACTTCTATAAAATTTAACTTAGCATCAACTTGGATCTCATCCAAGGGCACTTGCAGTGTTGGATCAGCCAAACACTTCTTAAGGTTTGACACGTAGAACGTGTCATGAACACCATCTAAATCCTCATGTAAATCTAATATGTAGGCTACATGCCTACTTTTTCAATAATCTCAAAAGTCCAACAAATCTAGGTGCTGCGTGTTTTCCTTTCTTTTCAAAGCATACACACCTTTCAAGGCGAACACTTGAGCAAAACATAGGTCCTCCTACACTAAACCTTGTTTAGGACCACGAAAGTGTCGATCACATCCTAGATAACTGAGTTAGCTCGTAATGTTAATTTTTTGAAACTTACTACTAGTTAGACTAAAGCCCCATGGACAAACCCATGAAGGCCCAAGCCCACGATCTATTGTAAGTATATAAACACCTCTCCATGCCTTGGAGAGGTGGTTGGTTGTTCATTTTTCACACATCATAATACATTTCTATCTTATGTTTAATTTCTCTCTCTAAGTGTTCATCTAACCTTTTCTTTCACTAAAACAACCAATCTTCTCTCATCAAGTATGTTATCAGATTAGTCTACAATTGGTATCAAGAGCCACAGAGTGGTGTGCTTAGTTTTTTTGTGTTTATTTTTGGTTTATTTTCTTTTATTTGTCCGTTCGTCCTTTTTCTTTATTTTTTCTTTGTTTTCGAAGCCCTTGTGTACACTAAAAGATCATTTACCTTGGTAAATTTGATCTAGTATCTTTAGGATATAGGTGTACAAGCTTTGAATCAAGAAAAATATCATTTTTAGTCATCTTTGTGTTCAAAAACTTTAGAAAGAACAAAATCTTGATTTTAAATTTTTCGGCTTAAAAACCTTAAAGTTTTCATTTTTCTTGTTCCTATAGGTTTAGTAACACTAGTTGTACAAGTATTTTTGCAAAACAACCATAAAAAGGTGTCTTTTTGTGTTTTAAAATTTTTGTATTTTGAAATAGTGTAAACCGAACAACTGAAGTCGAACAGCTAAAGTCGAACAACTGAAGTCGAACAAATGAAGTCAAACAATTGAATTCGAACAACTGAAGTCAAACAACTAAAACCGAACAACTGAAACCGAACAACTGAAGTCGAACAACTAAAGTCGAACAACTGAAGTCGAACAACGAGTCGAGAGACCAATTGAATCGAACCTCGAAGTCGAACAACTTAAGTCGAACAACTGAAGTCGAACAACTAAAGTAGAACAACTGAAGTAGAACAACTGAAGTCGAACAACTAACAATTAGTTGAGACCAAACAACTCAAGTTTCCAAATTATACGGTTTATTTCTTTGACTCGTAAAATCCCGTGAAACATTAACTTGTTTTCCCGGATTTGTCAAGAATTGTAAAATCCCATGTAGTTCAAGAATTACAAACACTAAAAGAGCAACTAATCAAACACAATGTCATTCTACACCATATCAGATCAACTTAATTCTTTTAACATACAAATTTCTTAATGACGACTCTTGCTAACAAAGCGATTCTTTTGGGTACTGACAATCGTCCACCTATGTTGGAAAAAGATATGTACGATTCTTGGAAAAGTAGAATGGAGCTATACATGAAAGAATAGACAACTAGATGAATGATCTTGAAAGCCTTGAAAATATCAACTCGTCTAGCCTTCAATTGAGGAAAATAGAGTGAATAGACTAAAGAAATATTCTGAGTTATCTGCTATGGAAGCAATTCAAGCAGATTGTGATATCAAGGCAACAAATAATCATTCACTAAGGAAATTACCAACCAGAGGGCGTAGGCATTGGTTAGCAATCATAAAGTCCTCCAGAACTTTTGGGAAAGGAATTCAACTTCTCATGCAAGACTTAGACATTGACAAACATGAAAGAAGTGTAAAGCATTATGATGAATTCCAACAATTGCTTATAAAAGAAACACTATGTGATTTCTACTTGAGATTTTCACTGCTACTCAATGACATGAACATCCACAATATGAAACCAGAACAATTTCAAGTGAAAACTAAGTTTTTGAATACTCTTCCTCCTGAGTGGAGCAAATTTGTGACAGATGTCAAACTGGTCCAAGATCTGCACACAACTAATATTGATTAGCTTCATGCTTACTTGGGACAATACGAGTTTCATGCAAATGAAGTTCGTTCAATGCATGAACGCAATTCAGATCCTCTGCTTTGGTTGTAACCCATCAGATTACCCAGTCTCCTTATCAAACTCATCAAAACTCATACCAAAACTCTCAGATTTTCAATCTAGTTCACCATATCAGTCTCCACAATATGGTTCACCTTATCAGTCTTAACAATAATCAAACAATCAATCATCAACACCTCTTTCAATCACTTATCCATCAAATGATTATCAATCATCTGTTCACCTCAATGTTTATTCTTCATCATCATCCATTCCTCAATTAGAATATTCTCCCTTAGTTAACCAACAACCTGAATTTCCCCAAACAGACTCGGGTCTAATTGTTCTAGTGTTCCAAAAAGGTGATGATAGCCAATGACCCATTAATCCATCATGATGTCTTCTGTCAGCTGTGAGTGTCCACATCCCGCTATCCTACTACCAATAACCACTGAGAAAATTTCATCAAACCATAGGCAACAACTACCATTAATATGGGAGCGTTTGACACTACAACCATTCAGGAGAGCAAAATTCTTTGCTATTGGTTACGACTAGACCTACACTCCAGGAGCAATTTGCACCATTATTGGAAATAAATGAACTGTATTTTGCGAAACTGCAAAGGGGAAGGACACATGTCTAAACAGTGCACCAAACCTAAAAGGAAACGGGATGATTCGTGGTTTAAGGATAAAGTATTACTAGTACAAGCTCAAGCAAATGGTCAAATTCTACATGAAGAGGAACTGCCATTTTTGGAAGATCCAAGAATAGCAGAAGGACAAGCCACACAGATTGTCATTACTCACAATATGCATATCAATCCGCAGGATTGGAATCATATCACTTGCCAAAGTTTCTCTCATGTGTGCGAATGTATCGCATTTAGTTTTGCAGATCTCTACTGAGGTACACAATGCAAGACTTATTGTGGATAAAAATATGATTAATCAAGCTGTGCAAGCGAGTTCCTCTCTTAAATAAGATAAATCGAATGTTTAAACATCAGAGACTGAAATAACAGAGATAGAATATCATTCCTTATTCTTATATTGATTGAATCGACAACAGAACTTTTCAGGATTCCTTACTCTTTTACACACAAGATGGCACTGATATTATCTGTTACATTGAACCACTAAAACCCAAACATTAATTGAACCAAGATAAATCTGGACAATAAAAGTGTCAATGATACTTAACTGCTGGCAAAGTCTAAAAGATATAATGAACAAGTTATTGTTATGAAAGAAACAAAATGTATCTAAAGATAACGATAATGTTTCCAGATCAAGTATACATTCTGAAGAATAGATCGTCTAGAAAACAAACTCTTTCTGAAACATTTAAAAGAAAAGGAATCTTTAATGCAAACAGTTACTCTTCTCAAAAATGATTTTAAGAAAGAAGAATCTAGAAACATTGATAGAGAAATTGCTTTAGAAAAGAAGATCAAACAGTTGGATATTATTATTTATAAAAGAGATCAATCAGCACAAAATGTTCATATGTTGGTGAAACCTTAATTTTTCTATGATCATACCACTAAACAAGCTCTAGTTTTTCAAAATCCTTTCTATCTGAAGAAAGCTCAGCAGTTGGAACCAAAGCTTATGATGGTAATGTCATTAAGATACAAGTCTAGTGTGGGATTCCTGACTCTGAAGAGACCTAATGCTTGCTGAAGAGAGAGTCTTCAAAAATTCTTTTATATACATCGAAAGATCTCTATGATGTTAGAAAAGAAAGTTAATACTACACTAGTCGATTATATTGTTCTTAAAAAACTTTCTCAAGATTTTGAAACACGATTTGTTCCAGAAACTAAATTATATGCTGAACAAGCCTTTTGGTCTTAGAATTTTGTAAATTCTTTAGATCCTACTCTTTCTAGTAGACCCATTAAAGTTGAGGTTCCAAAAGAACTTCCTAAAGTCAGCATGGTTAATACGAGTTTGAAGAAACTTAAACACCATCTTGCTGGTTTTGACATGGTTATCAAAGAAAGAACCACGGCCACAACCATCACTGTGGATTCATGTGGGTTTGAACATACAAAAGCTTGTTTTAGGGATGAAATAATTCCATTTGTAAAAGCTCTGAAGGACTTATTCAATACATTCGATCAATATTTGATTGATGAACTTTCTGAAGTCCAAAATGTCTTTCATCAAATGGAACAGGCTGTGGAACAACATCGTTTAGAGTCAAAAATGTTTGAAATTAAAATGAATCAAGTTTTGAACGAAAACAAACGACTCTTGGAACAAGTCATTAGCAAAGATATAGTGAACATAATTGTGAATTCTTTTATGGATAATGCTTTTGTGAATGTGCATGAATGTGAAAAGTGTCTCAAACTTGAGACTGAGCTTCTTAACAAAAAGAATTTCGTTGAAAAAGAGATTTACAATAAACTGTTCAGAAGTTATACCACTCTTGAAAAACATTGCATCTCTTTAGAAGTTGATACTCAACTTAATCAGGAAATTTTTCAAAGAGACAATTCTATTTCAAATCAAAGTGCTCCAAGTTTTGTTCAATATTTTGAATTAAATGAATTGAAAGCTCAGTCGCAAGAAAAGGACACGGTCATAAAAAAGTTAAAGAGAGAATTAAATCTCTAAGTGGAAATATGAATGAGGATAAGATCAAAAAGGACATAGAAGAGATTGAAATGATAAATATTGAATTGTGTAGGATATTAGAAATCATAACACAATGGAAGATAGATGGATTAGCCAAGTCTAGAGAGAGAAAGTGAGATAAAAGCTTTCTAGTGAGAGAATTATATTTTTATACGTGATTATATATTTTCCGCTGCGTACTCGTGATCTTTAATGGTTAGTGTCTTAAGATAGAATTAACTGTGGTGTCTGTTGACGATCAAGAATGCCCCTAGAATCCCAATATCCTCTTCAAAATCAAAGTCTAATTCGAAGGTTGAATCACCTTTTGTTGACTTAGTGGTCAATGTGCTTAACAAGCTTTTCAATTGTAACCATTGCCTGCGAGACAATAAATGCTCATAAGAAATCTATACCAAAATAGAAAGAAGACATGTTGAAGAAAAAACCTATAGACATTACAGGTCTTAGAAACATTAAGAAAAATATTATCTTCATATACCAGTTTATCAATAGGATTGCAAGTTTTTCCAGTTTTCTGAATAAGTGTGGATTCTCCCTTGAAAAGTATCTTGGATTAGCTGGAAAATGCCTTTGAGTGAAGCCCTAATCGTCCTCTATAAGTTGTGTAGAATAGGATGTGTCAATTAGAGCTTGTATTTATAGGCTTTGTTTGGCTCGGCATTGTTACGGCTAAGTAAGGTCTTACGCCGTAAGTCTTCTTATGTTTGAAATTCTTCACCAGATCATGCCTAGTTATGGCGTAGGTCAAACGAGCCTCCTACGCCGTAAATCCTCCTGGACCAATGGACTGTTTATTCTTCATTTCTACAACGGAACTAATACGGGCTTGTTACGCTAGAGATGTCTTTATAGCACGAAATTCTTCTGAGTCTTCTTGATGATTATGGCATAACATTTACGGGCTTGTTACGCAGTAAAGTGTTGTATCCGGACTTGGACTTGTTCAACATCAAGAATGACTACGACGTAAGCATAGTAGATCATTTACGGCGTAAGTAAGTCTGGTCCAACATTTCTTCATTTTCCATCAAGTTTCTTCTTAATTCCACAGCTCTCCGTTCCGATGCTCAAATAATCCATATTTATCAAATAGG
>BQNB010000708.1:50627-109712 GCA_026074375.1 Tanacetum coccineum | reverse complement strand
CACAATCCGGGCAATCCTGGACAATAAATAATAACAACAACATGGAAACATGGGTAATGGAAAAGACAAGCTATCTCACACAACAACAACACTTATTCATACAATTACAACTACGGATAAGCTATGATAAGCATGGGGTGCCTCCCACGAAGCGCTTGTTTAGGGTCGCGATGCTTGACCCATCACAAGGATTTATGGATCCTTGAGGAAACAAGTGGAAATTAAAATCATTATCGGACTTTCATTCAAGTGACTACGATAAGTATTGAATTTCATGAAAGTTCCACTCCGATGAGATACATCCGGCATGAAAGAAGAATGATTTTTTAAAATCCGGGGATAAAATGGTGGTCTTCATCCCCACAGGAGGAAGAGAAGGCGGAGTATCCGGATAAGCAAGAAATGGGAGAAAGATCCATACAACATAAGCGAAAAATTCACTCGTGGGTATGAAATTTTGGTCCAGGATGGGATGGGTGGGTAAAACATTAGGCACATCTACGGGGATGTCTTCCACCACATCAATGGTTGAATTTCCCGATTGGGATAATCACCATAAAAATTTCGAACTCAGTGAAGGGAAATAGAAGTATCTGCATCTACGGAACGACATCATCACTCTCAATACTGGTGGTATTGATCCGTCATCAGCAAAAACACTCAATCTCCTCCATAAGATAAACATTATCCGCACGGGATATGAGATGGAGGGAGAGATTCGATAGCATAGAATTGGCGTTGAAGAGCTTCCTCCGGAGGTCGAGGAGAAGAGTTATCGTAGAGCAAACATTTTCCAAAAACAGAATATCACCTTCCGGTCTAATTCAACTTCCTCAATTTATGGTGAATTGATTAGGAAGGATGAGTTCAAACGGCGAACTTATTGGAAAAGAATCGATCTAGGAGAAGAAATCAATCGAAATTCCTCGATTTAGCACGGATTCTCAAGATCAGATCAACATCAAAAGAGAATCAATTCCCTGAATTGAATGAATGCTTTCCAGCACCTCATCATAAATTCGTTCCTAACCTTAGTCGAAGCAATCTCTTCATCAAGATCAAAGAGAGATTAGAGAAAATGATAAAATTCCTTTTGGAAGTCCTCAGCTCGAAAATGACTCGTCACTTAAGTAACAATCTTCATCGATATCGAAGAGAGGGTTGGAGAAAGTAAAATCAGATTCTTTGAGATCATCATATGGAGGCAAATCACACTCATCGCGAAAAATCCTCGCACTCAATTATGGTTGGTGACAAACATAGGTTCTTCTCCGAACACTCGACTTTATGAATTCGTACCGAATCGTTCCGGAATATGTCAGATGCTCGCCCCCAAACCTTAGAGAGTTAACGGCTCTTGGTTGGTGTATTCGGTGTATTGCAATGTGATATGTCCCTCGTCATCAATCATTATCACATAGACCGAGAGGGCGATTCCAAGCCGTATATTTGATGTACCAGATAGCACATCACTTATGATTTTCACATCTTGAACAAGTTTGCTACTAAGGCGCAATTCTTGCACTTCCTCGGATGAGCGTGCTTAACTTCAAAAAGTTGTCCCAAGCTTGCAATTAAACCTTAGGCGTTTTTCCCAAAAGATACGATTAACCTTTTTGAGAAAAGCTTTCAATCGATTTCATTAGGTCCCTCTGGTGCTTGCAAGCTCCAACTCATTGGTTGAGGAGGTTGAATGCTTGAGTGGAAAAAGGCAGGGTTTGAAGTGGTCAAAACCGAAAGATGAGAGTTTTTGACTCATCGGTTGACATTCAATAGTCGTATGAGGACCCTACAATTTTCACAGCAAAGATGTTGGCTGTGATGATATGCAAATCTTGCGGGAATGAAATCAAGTCTGAATCTGGCTCTGATAGATAAACTGGCTTTTGAGGTGTACAAGCATGCAAGTATTGAGTATCGTTCCCGCAAAATTCACACAAGATTTGCCTTAATGTGTGGGTGGAGATAGAAACTTGGAGATTGATTCAAAAGAGTTACGAGTTGAACAAATCGATTTGATTTTCATTCATAAGTACAACTAAGACAAACTCCATCAAGAGACGACAACCGCACTGTTGCACGTAGCACGAATAACAATTAGATATATCGTCAGTTGTCCACACCCTACACATTCAAAACAGAGATAAACTTCCATCAGAATTAAAAAATAGAGAAGGACAGGAAAAGAATTAAATGATTAAGAGGAAAAAGAAATTATTTTTTTTGGTTGTTTGATTATAACAACATAATTCCACAATTGGACAAAATCAATAAGAGAACTTAAGCCAAATAATCGATCTTACTCCTCACGTAGCATCTCAGAAAGAAAAACTCACTGGTGCGCCGAGGAGTAGGAATAAGCCGGCGAAGCTTTAATTTTCGCCTTTTGGTCCTAGTTCCTAGGAACACCCTCCTTATACCCACCTTATAGTTTGTCAATCAGAATGAGGTGAGCCCTAATATCGTAAGTGACACAGAAGCACTTTAAATCTTTATTTCGATGGGAACTCAGTAGTTCACCGAACTTATTGTGTTAATACCTCATGGAGAATATTATATATTTGTATTTTACCAATTTAGTGAATTTTATTTTATTTTATGGACAATTTTTTTAATATTTTTTAATTTTTTGGTTTTTAAATTTTTTTATATTGATATGTACTAATAAAAAGAAACAAGAAATATTTTTGAGTTTTTTTAATATGATATATTAATAATAAGACAAGTTCAGATCAAAGTCGGATAACAATCGTAGCAAATGCCTCCCCGGCAACGGCGCCAAAAATTGATTCGTGATATAGTACGTATATATAAAACAACTCAAATGCAAGTCTCAACCAAATGCCCTTGACCAAGGCAAAAGGTCAAAATCTACACAAAGAGATTAAATATATAAGTAAGAATCAATAATAAAAAGATTCCGGAAGAGATATTCCCGGGTCGTTAAGTCCAACGATGCTGCAATTGAAAGTTATCCTGGTGATGAGAATTGAATGATGGAGAATATTAGATGGAAACCTGATATAATTAACAACTAAAATTCAATTAAAAAAATACTTAATTTAATCTACGGGAAACAGCAAAGGAAATGGGATCTTAAAAACTACGGGAAAACAAAATTTAGTTTATAGGAAATCCAAATAAAATCTATACAAAAATATGGGGAACAAAATCAGGTATGGAGAAACCAAAATACTAAAAATTACGAAAATAAAAGCTAAAATAAATTTAAAAATCAAATTAAATTCTAATTAAGTTAATTGAAAAATAAAGAAAACTAGAACTAAAACGAGTCGTTTAAGTAAAACGAAAAGAAACGGTAAAACGCACCCGGTAAAACGGGTCTAAGACTGAAATTTAAGAAAAATAAAGCCTATACTAAATTTTATATTTTTCCTAGACACTAAATGACAAAAGAAAATTTTATAAAAAAGAAAAATATTTTTTTATTAATTTTTGGATTTTTTATGAATTTTTAAAGATTAAAAACTAATTAAAACTAAGAAAATAGAAAAAGACAAAAAATAAAAGTTATAAAAATTCTAAAAAAATAAAATTAAATAAAGAAAAAGTTAACAATTCTAAAAATATAAAAATGCCCAAATTTTACTGTATAAATTAAAAGTAATTAAACTAATTAAATTTAAACCTAATTTAATTATTTAAATTAAATAAAACTAACTGTGGTTAACCTAAGGGACTAACAGTGAAAAGGACACAAGGACTAACGGGGTAACAGGCTAACTAACCACAGGGACTAACAATTATAACTGAAAAAGAAAGAATTACACAAATGGTCCCTGAGGTGGACCCCGATTACAAATCAAGTCCAACTAGCTTATTATCAAAAAGCTATAAAAGCAAAGTTGTTAAGGGGCTTAAGGGGAGTAACTTTTGTAAAAGCACTTATGCTTTTAGCTTACTAAATAAGCTAGAAACTTAAGCTTTTGGGCTGCAAAAGCTTAATAAGCTTATAAGCTTATTTTCTTCTTTCTTATTGGGATTTAAGCTAGCACAATAAGCTACAATTTATGGGGGACAGATAAATAGGAGAGGGGAGTCCTAAAATAAGCTAAGTTATCTAGAATAAGCCCTAAAATAAGCTAGAAATGATTTAAGCTATATTAACAGTTTTAATATAAAACAGAAATAATGCTACTTTAAGGGCTAAATAAGCTATACTAGAGGGTGAGTTAAGCTAAGAAATTTTGGGGAATTAAAGGACTAGTCATAAGCTATAATAAAAGCTAAAAGAAACTAGGGGCTTAATACAAAATAAGCTAGATAAAAGAGGCTAAAGTTGGGTGCTCAGCACCAGGGGAAATAAGGCAGTGAGCTTAAGGGCTTTTTGAGCTTATACAATAAGCTCTCAAGGGCTTTTTACCTAAAATCAATTACAAACAGATAAAAAGGACATGTAAATGAACTTATATTCAAAATATGAGGGCCTAAGGCTTAATTAAAACTGCTGAACAATGGGCTTAAAAATGGGGGTTTTCAAAGACCATGCATACACACACACTTGACTTATGCTTGGTCAAACTTAAAAGGACAGAACAAGGTTGGAGTAAATGGCTAGAAACAACTCAAATAAGCACAACAAAGTGTGCTTAAGCTGTCTACACAGCTTGAGTACTTTAGCCCACTTTTTGCTTATTGAAAATTGACAGAATATCAAAAGGGACATAAAAACTTATTTTTAAACTAAAAATTTTTGATTAACTAATCTAAATGAGCCTACACACTCAGCCAAAAGTGGCTGAGTGCACTTGACCCATAACCAACCCCATTTGACCCATTTTAAGGTCAATGCCAAACACCCCCTTAAATATATAAAATAGCTTTTTAACTGATTTTTGTGAAGAAAGGGGTGAGATAAGTGATTACAAATTAATTCTAACAACTTTTAACATATGTTTAAGCAATTTAAACAGAAATAAAACAGCTTAAATGATGCTTGAAATTTCGACAATAGCAATTTTCTCAAAAAACTCTTAACTTTTATTAAACTGAAATTATTACAACATAAGCTTAAAAAACAAACTGAATATACTTAAATTCTTAAAAGGAAGACTTGGAATTAAAATTTAAGCTAAAAACATAAAAAAATGGTGTGTGGTTATTCGGCTTGGTCTCTTCTCTTATATAGAGGTCTTCAGCCTTTCTTTGGACTTGGGATAAGCTGGTTGTAAGAGTACAACACTCCCCAAGCAATCCTAGCCCTTCTCTTTGTCTTCTCTTCATCTCACCATTGAAGGGGTTCGTTGGGTTGAGTGTTTTGCCAGGGGAGAGGGTTATAGGGGCATTGGGTTGTGGGGAAAGGGTGAGAGTGAGCTGTGAGTGTACTTAGGGAGGTGGTTTTGGCTCTAAACCATGGGGAAGGGGTGGTAAGGTTTTGGCGGGTACGGGGTGGTACTGTTTTATGGTTGCAGGATTTTAAAAGGAATGTTTGGAGATGGTGCAACACTAGTCCCTCACCTTTTCTTCTCTTTTCATTTCTATCTTAAGCCGAATTTTAGTTATAACATAGTTTGGAAAGTGGCACAAATGGCCCTTGTCGTTTTTATAACTAAAAGAAAAAGAGGAGTTTAAGGTAATTGCATAAATGGTCCCTGCTGTTTATTACTAAAAGGGAATAAAAGATGTTTTGGCAAATTGCAATTTCAGCCCTTGTGTTTTATTAAACCATTTTTCTTTTTAAAACCTATTTTAAAAATGACAATTCTGAGTCCTACAAGTTTATACAAAAAGGATTTTTGCTGTTGTTGGGCTTGGGTTTGTGTTGGACCCATTGGGCTTGTATTTGGGCCCAATAAGGTGTGTGGGCTTGTAATTAGGGGCCCACTGGTTTGGGTTTGGCCCAATAAGTGCAGGTTTGGTTAGGGTTTTTCAAAGGCCCAATAAGTTATGGAGTGAGGTTTTTTATGTACAATGGCTGAGATTGCTGTAACTGGTGCTAGGATGGGCCTTCTAAAGTCGTCACAGTCTGTGTCAATTGCACCACAATGGCTAGTTGTAAAGATTGAGGGCCCATTATTGTCTTCACAGTCTTCATTGAGATATACCTTGGGCTTTCCCGGCCCATCAGAAGGGTAACAGATTGCATCCAACATATTTCATCAGTTCCCGGCTCCAGTTTGACTGCTTGATTCGTATAGTATTGACTCTGACATTGACATTTTGGACTTTGGCCTTGAATTTTGCACATTCTTTTCCATTCCATCTCAGTTTAGTCATTTTGGCTTGGTTTTTCTGTCTTTTTGTTGATATCCACTTCCCTGCACGAATAGCAAATGCAAAACAAACATATATTTTGGTGGCAGTTTTTGGGTCTGTTGTTTTTTGGTCATTTTAAGCTCGATTTTAGAGGAAAAAGAATATGTGTAATTAAGCACATATCATATATATATATATATATAAAATAATATATATAGTATATAATATATATATAATAAAATATAAATATATATATATATTTATAGATAAAGCATGCTATATTTTGGCGTAGTTACGTGGAGGGTGTGAAACATTAATTGTGTACGTTTGAAGATTAGTGTTTGAAGAACCTTCTCTGTGAAGTTTATTGCTTATTTTGTGAATATATAAAATACAAAAATACAAAAATATTTTATTTTCTTGATTTTCTTTTTCATTATATAAAAGCACAAAAATCATTATAAATACTTTTCCTAAAGTATTTGCAATACCAAAAAAATTGAAAAAACCAACAAAACAAATCGTGTTGTTAATCGTTATAATCGGCTCACCTTTGAATTACAAACTATAAGGGGGGGGGGGGGGTATAAGGAGGGCTTGATCCAAGGAACATCGCCCAAAAAGGAAGAACGCTTTTAAATCGCTTCGGCGTGCTAATTCCTTCCGCTCTCTTGTGCGTAATTTAAAGAGCTACCGTGGACTTTTAACTTCCGATTACCAAAAATATTGTGTTTTTCATAATTAGTGCATGCGCACTCGTTCTCAAACCCGTAACCTCTCTCCACAACAAGTCCCACCGAATATTGAACCATTAATCTTGAATAACCTATTGAAAATCAAGCTCCTCCCGTAGTTACGATGGCCGATCAACGTACTATGGCACAATTGCTCCAGGCACCCACCGAGGGTTACGAGGATGCAATCGTTGTTCCCGTATCATACCGCGGATAAATTTGAAGCTTAAACATATTTTGCCGCCACTCTTGTGCAAAAATAAACCATTGTACGGACATAATTTAAAGAAGATCCTCATGATCACAATTCGATATTTCCAACAGATCACCTTCTCTAACTTAAAGTTCCCAACGTTCTGTTACCTCAAAATATTGAGTCCCGACAAGGGAAGATCGTATCATTCATTAGATTAGGTCACGGACACTAATAATTATATGTTGTAATAGGCTAGACGGGTAAAGGGCTTATTTAGTAATCTAATATTGTAGTGTAATGGGCCCTAAGCCAAGGGGTTCCCCCCCCCCTCCCCCAAAAAAAAAAATATATTCCCCCAAGCCCATTCCCACCTAGAAAGCCCATGGCTCATTAGGGTATTTAAACCATTTTCCACTATGGAAAATGGTGTTGATTCATTTTGTAATTTTTTCCATTTTTGCAAGTTAATCGTCCAACTCTCATTTTCTCTCTAACTTCTTTCTAAAATTCTTCATTTTCTCTTATCTAATTTTCTTGTATCAATGGTGAAGTGAAGGTGATATTGGGTTCCGACATTTGGTATCACTCGCCACGGGTGGGTTTAGTGTTTTTGTTGTGGTAACCTATTTTGAGCTTATAGGACTCGGCTTATTTCTTTTGTTTGGAGAGTTTAAGGAGGGCTTGATCCAAGGAACATCGCCCAAAAATGAAGAACGCTTTTAAATCGCTTCGGCGTGCTAATTCCTTCCGCTCTCTTGTGCGTAAATTAAAGAGCTACCGTGGACTTTTAACTTCCGATTACCAGAAATATTGTGTTTTTCATAATTAGTGCATGCGCACTCGTTCTCAAACCCGTAACCGTCCTCAACAACAAGTCCCACCGAATATTGAACCATTTAATCTTGAAGAACCTATTGAAAATCAAGCTCCTCCCGTAGTTACGATGGCCGATCAACGTACTATGGCACAATTGCTCCAAGAACCTACCGAGGGTTACGAGGATGCAATCGTTGTTCCCGTAATCATCGCGGATAAATTTGAGCTTAAACATGATTTGCTCACTCTTGTGCAAAATAAACCATTTTTCGGACATAATAAAGAAGATCCTCATGATCACATTCGATATTTCAACAAGATCACTTCTACGTTAAAGTTCCCAAACGTTCCTGTTAGCCTCAAAATATTGAGTCGAACAAGGAAGTTCGTTCATTCATTATATTAGGTCTCGGTCACTTAATTAATTATATGTTGTAATAGGCTAGACGGGTAAAAGGGCTTATTTAGTAATCTAATATTGTATGTGTAATGGGCCTAAGCCCAAGTCAATCCCAAGCCCATCCCACCTAGAAAGCCCATGGCTCATTAGGGTATTTAAACCATTTTCCACTATGGAAAATGGTGTTGATTCATTTTGTAATTTTTTCCATTTTTGCAAGTTAATCATCCAACTCTCATTTTCTCTCTATCTTTCTCTCTCTAACTTCTTTCTAAAATTCTTCATTTTCTCTTATCTAATTTTCTTGTATCAATGGTGAAGTGAAGGTGATATTGGGTTCCGACATTTGGTATCACTCGCCACGGGTGGGTTTAGTGTTTTTGTTGTGGTAACCTATTTTGAGCTTATAGGACTCGGCTTATTTCTTTTGTTTGGAGAGTTTGGTTTTTTGGCGTATTCTCTTATTCGTTTTTTTATTATTGTCTCCTCATTTCAAACATTGCTAAACATTAATTTTGTTGTCTCTTTATTTCAAACTGTCATCACGCTTTAACCATTTCGCTTAACAGTAGATTGTGTTTTAGTTTGACAAAAACAACTCTGTCATCAAGTTTCGTAAAGAAGTATAATCATTTACAAGAGGAGACCAGATCCAATATTTTAGCAAACTCAAGGACGTAAGTACACCGAACTAGCTATTCCAAGTTGAAGCCGATCTAGTAAAAATTCAAAGACAACCAAACGAGTAACTTTTAGAGTGAGCCGAACGAGTGTAAGCTTGCAAGAGCCGAACGAGTGTAAGCTTGAAAGAGCCGAACGAGTGTAATCTTGAAAGAGCCGAACGAGTGTAATCTTGAAAGAGCCGAACGAGTGTAATCTTGAAAGAGCCGAATGAGTGTAAGCTTGAAAGAGCCGAACGAGTGTAAGCTTGAAAGAGCCGAACGAGTGTAATCTCTTGGAGCCGAACGAGTAAAGTCACTTGACAACCGATCGAGTTCAAAGTTCATCAACCGAACGAGTATAAACCTTAATGAACCGAACTAGCTTCTCACCTTAAGGAATCGAACGAGTAATTTGCTTTGATAATCGAACGAGTTCTCGACAAGAGTGAACTGAATGAGTTTTAATACTTGAGAACCGAACAAGAACCGATCTAGTAAAGCTAGTAGGAACCGAACGAGAACAAAAACTTAAACGTTTTAACAAATTTTCGGTTTTTCGGTTTTGAGTGACGTTAAACGACGGGACTTACGACTTATATCATCGTGTTCGTGGCATCATTTCGATCAACGTGGTGTATTTAGTTTTTACCGACGATAACCGTACGCGTTTGAAAGAGCATATATACACACGTTTCATTTTTGGTAAATTTTGAAATACGAACAAGAAAGAAAAAATGGTGGGAAAATTTTTAATTATTAAACCAAAATTGGAAATGTACACATGCAGTCCCTGAACTTAAGGTGGTTTTCAAAGTTCGTCCTTTGTTTGTTTTAAAACCCTTTTTGTTAACTTAGGCTTACACCGTTAGTCCTTAATTGTTCTAATTCAGCCCGTTAGTCTCCAAAGTGAAACGTAATTGCACCGTTTGTCCTTACTTGAGTTTTAATCAACCGTTAATCATTTCAAGCTCAAAATTTGTGCACCGTTCATCGTTTTAGCTCACAAATCGTTAACAAAAGTTCAAGTTCTTCAACAACAACAACGATTTCACCAACAATAATTCTATTTTTACGGTTTTCTTGATTTAGTAAAATCCCGCGAAATACTCTTGTATTTTCTCGGTTTAGTCAAGACTTGTAAAATCCCGTAAAATAGTTTTCCACAACAACAACAATCACTTTACCTGCTTAAGATCCTACAAATCATTTTTCACTTCATAATTCTTAAATCATTCATCATGACAACTCCAATTGTAACTTCCACAACCGACAGTCAAATGCATAACAACATAATGGCAGCTGGTTCAAGGGATCGTCCACCAATGCTTGCAACAGGACGATATGCACAATGGCGATCACGGTTCTTACGATACATTGATACAAGACCAAATGGTGATGCCTTACGGAAGTGCATTCTCAAAGGTCCTTACACTCCAACGATTGTCACAACACCAGCTGTTCCTGCAACAGAGGATTCTCCAGCAGTTCCTGAACAAACAACAGTCGAGACAGTTATGAATATGACTCCTGAAAACAGAGCTCATTTTGAATCAGAAAAAGAAGCGATTCATTTGATATTGACTGGAATTGGAGATGAAATATACTCAACTGTTGATGCATGTCAGACAGCTCAAGAAATGTGGGAAGCCATCGAAAGGCTACAACAAGGTGAATCACTCAATATTCAAGATGTCAAGACAAACTTATTTTGGGAGTTTGGTCAATTCACCTCTCACGATGGAGAAACAATTGAGTCTTACTACACAAGATTCTACAAGATGATGAATGAAATGATCAGAAACAATTTGACAGTTGCTACGATGCAAGTCAATGTTCAATTTCTTCAACAACTTCAACCAGAATGGTCAAGATTTGTAACAATTGTCAAGCAACAACACAAGTTGGATGAAGTTTCATACCATAAGCTCTTTGACATTCTGAAACAATACCAAAAGGAAGTTAATGAACTCCGTGCTGAAAGAATGGCCAAGAATGCTAACCCATTAGCACTTGTTGCTACTGCTCAAACACTTCAAGACCCTTATTACCAAACATCAAAACCTCACAAATCATATGCACCAAAATCAAAAGCTTCACTTTCCAACCCAACTCCAGCAACTACAAGATACAAAGGCAAAGAGATAGCCAAACCAATCACACCACCATCTGAGTCAGCTTCTGAAGAAGACAGTGATCCTGAACAAGCTCAGAAGGATAAAGACATGCAGAAAAATTTGGCTCTCATTGCAAAGTACTTCAAGAAACTCTACAAACCTACCAACAACAACCTCAGAACTTCCTCAAACACCAGAAACAAGAATGTGGATACTACTCCAAGGTACAAGAATGACAATCAGACTGGACAGTTTGGGAATCAGAGGGCAGTGAATGTTGTTGGGGCTAGGGAAACTGTAGGTGGTCCAGTAGTGCAACAGTCTGGGATACAGTGTTTTAACTGCAAGGAATTTGGTCATTATGCTAAGGAATGCAGAAAGCCAAAACGGGTTAAAGACTCCACGTATCACAAGGAAAAGATGTTGCTGTGTAAACAAGCTGAGAAAGGTGTTCAACTTCAAGCAGAGCAATCTGACTGGCTAGCAGACACGGATGAAGAAATTGATGAACAAGAGTTGGAAGCACATTACAGCTACATGGCAAAGATTCAGGAGGTTCCTAATGCAGACTCAGGCACAGACGCTGAGCCATTGGAACAGGTACAATACGATACTGACGATAATGTGTTTGCTAATGACATACAACATTTTGAGCAATCTGAATCTATTAGTAACACATGTGTAGTGGAAACGGGTGATAGAAATGTCATTCCTGACTCACCGGATATGTGTGATAATGATATTCAGGAAGACCAAAATGATGTAGAATGTGATGATGAGCGTGTTATACTTGCTAATTTAAAGCTTGATGTCGATGAAAACAAAAAGATTCAAAAGCAATTAAAGAAAGCAAATGCAACATTGACTCAAGAGTTAACTGAGTCCAATCTATTCTGCGGAAACTAGTAGAACTCTAGGGGAATCTAATAGTATTCGGGATAGTTGCTTAGTTGCACTTCAAAATAAACAGACTGAGTTTGAGAGGTACAAGGCCTTTAATGATCGTACAGTTGACTATGACAAACTTGAACGAAGGTTAAATGAAACTCTAGGACTACTATCTCAAAAAGAAATTGACATAAAAGAAGGTTTAAAAGTTAAAAGCCTATAAATTCTGATTGCCAAAGAGAAAACATGATGATTAGATCAAACAGATTTTTTAAACCCAGTCCACATATGAAGTCTTGTCAAGGAGAAACAAAGTAATAACGGATTTGAAGCTTAAAGAAGAAAAAGATATTGACAAAATGATTTCAATGGAAAACCAGTTAAAGTTTTTGAATGAAATTGTTTACAAACGGAGTCAATCAATCCAAACCATTCATATGTTAGCACCCAAATGCCCTACATTTAATGGAAGACCTACCTTTGCCAATCCAAGGTACCTCAAAAAGGCTCAAAATGAGATACCATGTTTGTATGCGATCCCACATGACCAATCTGATCCTGCAAACAGACTCGTCCCCGATCGGGAAGAGACTCTGACTCTTGATAACGAGAGTCGATCAAAATTGAATAAGACCTTATGAAACCTATTGACTACGCATACAAAGTTAAATAGTCTTTATGAAATTTTTAAACCCCCGACTCAGCATTATGAAATTCAGTTCGCACAGGCAAATGAAATAAGAAAGAAAATGTGGAGAAAATCATTTGTGAAAACAAAACCAAATATTTTCAAAAACATAGATTTCTTACCAGTGTCTAAATCAATAAGCAAAAGTAGACAAGCATATAATGTCATGACGAATAACATTAATCATCTGAAAGAAATTGTCGATCAAGCATGGGTAAAACATTCAAACGACCTTCTTCATCTTCGTAACCCAACTGCGCAAGATATGGAAATCCTAGTTAAGACATGTTTGATGCCCCTTGCCCTTAAGACTCAGAATGATAGTTTCGCATTTGTACATGAACTTAAGCAAGAAATGCATGCAGATTTAAAGTACGTTGAATCTCTTGAAGATGAACTTGATGAACTTGAACTATAAGGCAGAATTTTCCAACATGTATGATATGCTTTTGCAAGAATGTGTGTCTAAAGATGTTATGTGTCTTAATTTGCAATCTTCATCTGATTAGATGAGATCACTGAATTACAATGCTTATATCTTCATAAAGTCAGGGAATGTGACTGTCTTGCACAAAAGCTTTCTGAACAAACTGAATTTGTAAGTAAAGAGATTTACACTGAGCTTTTACGGAGTTTTGCTAAATTAGAAAAACACTCAATTTCTCTTGAAATCGCTTTACAAGAATGTCAAGAACAACTGAAAAATGACACAGTTTGCAAAGAAAAGGCGTCAAATGTATTTCAAAAGGAACATGAACAATATTTTGAAATACAAGATTTGAAAGCTCAACTGCAAGACAAGAACATTGCAATAAGTGAGTTAAAGAAACTCATTGAAAAATGCAAAGGAAAATATGTGGACACTAAGTTTGATAAACCATCTGTTGTTCGACAACCAAATGCTCAAAGGATTCCAAAACCATCAGTTTTAGGAAAACCGGCTCCTTTTTCAGACTCTCTTGAGAGAAAATATTTTGCAAAGAAAAAGTCAGTTTTAAAAACTAATGAGTCAGAGGGTTTATCAAAACCAGTCACTCCACAGAATTTGCCTCAAACAGCAACGCAAGCTGTAAGAAACACAAATGTGATTAAACCAGGCATGTATCGAATTGCAAGTAGTACCACACAAACTAGAGCACCACAGTTGAATCAGACTTCTAGGAATACTAATCCTCGCGTATCTACATCTACAGGAGTAACTCACAAAACTAATGTTAGCAGACCACAGCCTAGGAGCAATCAAATGAAAGAAAAGGTCATGCCAAACACTAGTCATGTGAAGTTTAAGAAGACTGAAGTAGAAGAACACCCTAGGATTTCTAGTATTTCTAATCAAACAAAGTCTGTAACTGCGTGTAATGACAGTTTAAATTCTAGAACTTCGAATGTTAATGCTGTTTGTGCTACTTGTGGAAAATGTGTGTTTAATTCGAATCATGATGCTTGTGTTTCTAAGTTCTTGAAAGACGTGAATGCTAGAACTAAGAAGCCTAATGTAGTGCCTATTAGTACTAGAAAACCCAAAAGTCAAGCGAACAAATCTGTTGCAACACCCTATAAGAAAACTGTTGCATCAGAATCCACTATCACAAGTTCCAAGAGTTACTATAGGATGCTATATAAGAAAACTAGTAAGGCGTGGAAATGGTGGATAGCACAACAATGCCCATCTGCATATACATGGGTTCCTAAGACAAAAAGGAAATGGGTACCTAAAGTTAGGAATGAAACTGTGCCTAAAAGAGTTAGTTATGCCATAGATACTGTATCTAGGATAACTAATGTCTTGAAAATCACAAACGCTTTAGGATCCAATTTGTCATGTATTCCATCGTCTTCTAATTCTCTTGCAGATTGTACAACTCATCCTATTCATTGTTGATTCTGGATGCACAAAGCACATGACGGGCAATCTATCTCTGCTGTGCAATTTTGTTGAAAAATACTTGGGTACCGTTCGTTTTGGCAATGATCAATTTGCTCCAATTCTTGGTTATGGAGATTTGGTTCAAGGAAATATCACGATCAAAAGGGTTTACTACGTCAAGGATCTCAATCACAATCTTTTCTCGGTTGGTCAATTCTGTGATGCGGATTTGGAGGTTGCATTTCGGAAATCTACGTGTTTTGTTAGAGATCTTCAGGGAAACGACTTACTAACCGGTAATCGTGGAACTGATCTCTATACAATTTCTCTTCAAGAAACAACTTCATCAACTCCAATCTGTCTCATGGCTAAAGCAACACCAATCAAGCATGGTTTATGGCATCGAAGACTTCTCAATATCAACTTCGACTCACATCAACTTAGCTTCAAAGAAAGATGTTGTGATTGGTTTACCAAAACTGAGAGGTGTCAAGATCAACTATGTTCCTCTTGTGAAGTGAGTAAGCAAAAACGAGACTTCATTCAATCAAAGACTGACCAAGTTCAAAAGGACGGTTAAATTTGCTTCATATGGACTTATGTGGTCCAATGCGGGTTGCAAGCATAAATGGGAAGAAATATATTTTGGTAATTGTCGACGACTACTCCAGATACACTTGGACTCTCTTTCTACGTTCCAAGGATGAAACACCAGAAGTTTTAAAAGACTTTCTCACAATGATCCAAAGAAATCTTCAAGCCCCTGTAATTTCTGTTCGCACTGACAGAGGCACAAAGTTCTTAAACAAGACACTCCATGCATTCTTCAAAGAAGAAGGAATTGAGCATCAAACTTCTACACCTCGAACACCTGAACAGAACGGCGTTGTCGAAAGACGAAACCGGACTCTCGTTGAGGCTGCTCGATGGATGTTATCAGCTTCTAAACTTCCTTTATTCTTTTGGGCTGAAGCAATTGCAACCGCATGCTATACTCAAAACAGATCAATCATCATCCCAACTCATAAGAAAACGACATATCACATCATTAATGACAGAAAATCCATATGAAACACCTTCACATCTTGGTTGCTCTGTTACTTAACAAGGAAGGTGAAAATTTGTATAAATGAAAAGAAAAAGGGGATTCATGCATTTTTGGTGGGATACTCCCCCCCCCACTCAGTCAAAGGGATATCGTGTCTACAACAAGAGAACAAGGTTGATAGTTGACTCCATCCATCTCAGATTTGATGAGATCAAAGAGATGTCAGAGACGTCTCTTGCTAATGACACTTCAGGCCTCGTTCCCTAACGACAAAAGGTGTCAGATTATGACAACCCTGACCCCGCACCAGAACTACAAAATGTTTCTCCTTCAGTAGATACAACAATTCCATCACAACAGGAGTTGGATCTTCTTTTTTGGTCCCTGTTGTATAATGAATTTTTCAATGATGGTACTTCACGTGTCAACAAGTCTTCTTCTCCCACCGACATTCTGCTCAACAAGACCACACCGTATCAACGAAAATTCACCCTACAACAGACCACCCAACACCATACATGTCAAATGCTGAAGAAAACAACAATGATAAGCAGACTTTACCAATCCTTTCTGTCACCGTATAAAAAATTGCTGAGCTTCCCTCACGCAATATTGGTTACTTCAAATATGCATCTCAACAAACCACAATTCCGAATACCGATGGACAAAAGATCACCCGTTTAACTCAAGTTCGAGGAATCTATCCAAGGCCATGCAACACGCACAACTTGCAACAGATCCTGAAATGTGTATGTTCGCACTCACCGTGAGTATTGTTGAACCGAAAAACATTAAGGAAGCAATGCTGATTCCCGGCATGGAATGAAGAAGCAATGCAGTGAAGAACTATCATCATTTACTGACTACAAGGCCTGGGAACTCTTGACAAACCTTCTGTGCAAGACGTAATCAAGCTAAAGTGGTTATGGAATAACAAAAAGGATGAAGATCAAACTGTAATTCGCAACAAAGCACGACTTGTAGCAAAGGGTTATGCTTAGGAAGAGGTAGTGAATTTCGAAGAATCATTTGCTCCCTTTGCTCGCTTGGAGCTGTCAGGACTTTGTCGCAATATGCTTGCACACAAGTCTTTTTCTAATATACATATGGACTGTAAAACGACATTTCTTAATTCCATGAAGGAGAGGTTTATGTTGCACAACCAACGATCGTTGATCCTGATCATCCAAACAAAGTTTATCGTCTAAGGAAAGCTCTATATGGATTGAAACAAGCTCCGAGAGCATGGTATGATGAACTCTCAAAATTCCTGATTTCCAAAGGTTTTACTAAAGGTATCATTGACCCGACCTTATTCACGATAAAATACGGGGAGGACATTCTACTTGTGCAGATTTACGTTGATGACATTATTTTTGGTTCCACAAACCTAAATTTTACAAAACATTTTGAAAATTAATGCACGGTAGATTTGAGATGTCTTAATGGGGGAATTGAAATTCTTTTAGGAACTCAGATCCACCAATCCCCACGCGGTATTTTTATCAATCAGGCCAAATATACTTTAAGATTCTAAAAAAACATGTTGGAAAAAGGACAAAGCATTGGGTACATCAATGGCTACAAACCTAAAATAAGCAGACTTGAGTGGTGAACCCATAGACCCAAACTGACTACCATAGCAAATCAGGTCACTTTATGTATCAACATCTAGTAGACCAGACATAGGGAAAGCTGGATGTTATTGTGACAAGATATCAAGCAAGACCCGACTAAAAAACACCTCAAAGAGGTTTAAAAGATCTTTTGATACTTAAGTGGAACCGTTCACAGGACGTTTGGTATCCGAAGGTTCTGGCCTTTGAACTAACAGCTTATTCAGATGCCGCTCATGCCGTTGCATTGATACTTGCAAAAGCACCTTGCTGGAGGAATACAGTTCCTAGGTGATAAATAGTCAGCTTGATGTCAAAGAAGCAAGAACTATACTGCAATGTCCATCCGCAGAGGCTGATACGTGCGTTATCTGCAAGTTGTGCTCAAGTTATGTAGATGCGGACACAGCTTCCAAGATTATTGGCTTCAACTTACAACAAACTACCGTTGTAATTGCGACTCCAGTCACCATACCAATACATGCAACCCCGTGCAGCACCCCCTTCCCCCCCCCCCCCCCCCCGCCCCCCAGTACTAAGCAATCCATACTCGGTATCACTTCATATAGAACATTTTGAAAACGGTATAATTAATTGTACTTTGTCAAACTGAATACACCATTGGCTGACATGTTACTAAAGCCCTTCCAGAAGAAAGGTTTCATATATCTCGTCAGAACGAAACTGGTATAGATGTTTGAGCTCCAGTAGAACCTGGAGGTTCTGACAAAAGAATCTGCTTGATACTTTCATCAAAACAGCGGGGGGGGGGGTCAACATGTACATAGTTTAATTAAAAAAAAGTAACAAAAATATAAAATTCAAAAAAGAAAAATACAAAATCAAAAAAAAAATCAGAAAATGTTTCAAAAAATATTCTTCTCGACATGTCTCTTGGAATCGATAACATTTACGTACCTAGAAATGTTGATTATATCGACTGGGCGTGTAAATGAAGTTTCGAACAGGAGTTTCAATGCATCAAAATAGTCATTTTCAAGTTTTCTTATGCTTATGTTGCAAAAACAGACTAACCCGGACTTTAAATAAAGAAAGTTCTGTCTATAAAGATAACTTATCCTACACGAAAAGTCAATTTGTTCTCCGGTCTAGAGCTGTTCTTACAAGACAATTCAAATTTTGAGCTCAAGAAAAGGATTAGTGTAACGCATAAGTGCGCTTACCCTTGGAGTTGGAAGAGAAGTCTTCGACACGATGCTTTTTCAAATGTTAAATACAATTTTTCAAGAATTTCTCACTGACGATTCATAATCTTTCAAAATTATGTGTTCAACACTCCATCTTTCAAGGGGGAGTTTTTTCGAAAAACAAATTTTAATGAGTTTTGATACATCTTATCACGACCATTCTTATGTATTCAAACCATTCCCAAAAAGTCTCTTAATAACAATAAGATAATAATGACAATTCAATAGAATGATAGTTATAAGATGACTAAGTGTTCAACCTCAATTTTATATCGATTCACACTTGGATCATTTTTTATTGGTTCAAACATATGTAAAATTGAGGGGGCAGCAAGAAGACACAGTTCTAAATAATTCATGCGTAAGCTTCAACATTTTTTTTTTTCCATGGCTTTTCACGACAAATGTTTTAATCAAACAAGTAGTCAAATCTAATGACTTAGAATTTAAAATAAGGGAGGAAAAGTATTTAAAATGTGATTTAAAAGACTCCAAAGTGCTTGATACTCTTCGAAAAAGGTTTTATGGTTACGATCTCATACCCTACAACATCTTATTTCACGACGATTCTGAAGTCATAAGGTGGTAAGGTTAGGTATTTGTCCTATGATCCAACCAGAACCGAAGGGATCTACCCAAGGACACTCCATAGTTAGAAATAGCAGTCCTTAGGTATGATTGGAGATGAATGTGTATAAGGGAAGAATGCCGACTAAGATTGAGCTAACACTGGAACAATCACAACAAGGTGTTAGTAATGACGTCTTGGTAAGCATTGAAGGGGTTGAAGAATTAAAAAGAAATGTATGGATAAAGGGTCTAAAAAAAGAAGCCCTCCACACAACTTAGGCAGAAACCGGGTCAATACATATGCTGTCAGAATCACAATGTTGATTGCTGACATTGAAGACGACATCATGGACCCAGTGATGCAATGCACAACCCTTCCCAGCCATTCGGGTTTCTCTCAAAAGAAACTTGTCTCATTTGTCACGGAGATACACACGACTTCTATGACTGTCTCACTCCGAGTTATTAATATTGAATAGGTGGCATCTGCTCAGCCTTCCGATTACTAAAACCAAAATGCACTAATCAGTCTAGAGCCAAGAGTTCCATAAATACATTAGAGTGTTCATTAGGACACATTCTTTCTAACACTTGTTAACACCAATAAGTTCACAAGCAGTTACCAAGAGCTACGCATTAATCCTTGTGATTGTGCCAGAAACATCCGAGTGATACCTATTACTTACAATGGATGGAAATCCCTGCCTTGAGCCAGCATCAAACAAGCTCTTGGTAGGTGACTTGCGAGATTCTATATGAATCAAACTTGTGTAAACTAGAAAGAAACGATGGTGCGAATTCAATTGAATCAAAACTTGTTCAAGAAATGAATTGACGGCTTAATCAGAAAGTATAACTATCAGATTCACTCTTACCGTGTTGTCTGCTTTGAGACGTTCCGTTAATGAGAACAACAAGTCAGGTGAAATCTAATACAACTGTGTTAGAAGCCCTACGCTTGAGCTTGAAACCCTGTCAAGGCGATCTTTGAATTTACCTGATCACAGGTACATGTATTTTTATACTGTAAAATTGGTCCTACAGAAACCGAGGTTAATCTAACCAAATCCGGACGAATGACAAAGCCATATTCGTCCATACGCTTTATTGCTAACTGTTTATTACAGGATACATAAAATGACTGGTGATTCCTCATTCCAGATGAAATCGGATCCAGTCCCACATGCCATGCTACAATCTACTAAGACATACTATAAGCATCAGATATAAGAATCATGAAAGCTCAAGAATTAAAGACAAAGACTTCCGCACAAACTCTGATATACAAGATCTTCCTTCAAAGATATCAAGTCTATCAAGGGAGATTGTTAGCAAGCTTTCAAGATGATGCAAAGTATGAGCATGTTGGTCAAGACACAAGATCGCAAGGTGGCAAAGATGATCAAGACAAGCAAGGATAAAGATTTAAAGATCTCGGACGGAAAAGACGAAGTCTAAAGACAATGACAAAGGCTCAAGATCAAAGATCACAAAGCATGAAGGAACAAGCCTACAATGAATTCAGAGACCAAGACCACAAGATCTTAACGACAAAAGCAATCTCATTGATCTCATGAAGGAGTGTCACAATGAACTCACTTCGGGGGAGATTGTTAGCCTCAAAATATTGAGTCGAACAAGGAAGTTCGTTCATTATATTAGGTCTCGGTCACTTAATTAATTATATGTTGTAATAGGCTAGATGGGTAAAAGGGCTTATTATAATCAAAATTGTATGTGTAATTGGGACTAACCAAGTCAATCCCAAGCCTATCCCACCTAGAAAGCTCATGGCTCATTAGGGTATTTAAACCATTTTCCACTATGGAAAATGGTGTTGATTCATTTTGTAATTTTTTCCATTTTTGCAAGTTAATCGTCCAACTCTCATTTTCTCTTTTTGCGGACTTGATAAAGAAGATCCTCATGCTCACATTCGATATTTCAACAAGATAACTTCTACGTTGAAGTTCCCAAATGTTCCGAATACGTCGATTAAGCTTATTCTTTTTCCATTTTCCATCGAGGGGACCGCCCGGATTTGGCTCGAAAAAGAACCCCCTCGATCGATTTTTACTTGGGATGATCTTGTTTCGAAATTTATCAACCAATTCTTCCCTCCCTCCAAAACAACCAACCTTCAAAATGAAATCACCAGTTTCCGACAACGTTTTGATGAATCTTTTAGTGAGGCATGAGACCGATTCAAGAATCTCCTTCGTGCATTCCCACATCATGGTTTCTCGGAATTACACCAACTCGATACTTTCTACAATGCTTTGAACTCTAATGACCAAGATTCGTTGAATTCCGCCGCGGGTGGTAATTTTTTGGACAAAATGACTCGAGATTGCTTAGCCATCATCGAGAGCAAATCTAAAGTTCGTTATTCACGAGACAAAGCGATTGTTGCCAAAGTGGGTACGAGCTCTTCTATCCCCGGTGTTTCACCCGATGTTGCCGAATTCAAAGATATAGTGAGAGCCTTGCTTCTCGATAAGAAAAACCAATCCCAAACTCCGGCTACCGTAAAAGCGGTCGAGGAAAGTTGTGTAACTTGCGGTGGTTCTCATTCTTACCATAATTGTCCCGTCACCGATGGCAACGTTTATCGTGGAAATATCCAAGAATACGTTTTACAAGCCGCCGCGGTTTACTACAACCAAGGAAATACCGGTTACCGTCCTCCGATGGTTGCAAATCAAATTCGACCTCCCGGTTTTCCTCCCGTTCAAAACAATCAAAGAAATAATCAAAACCATTACAATCAAAACCGGGGGAATAATTACAACCAAGGTCTAATAATTACAATCAAAGTCCAATTTATCAACCCCCAGCTTACCAAGCTCCGGCTCCTCAAACACAAGGTGTGTCAAAAGGATGACTTTCAAAACTAGATCAAAGTTAATGATGCGGTTATGAAAAATATGCAAGACCAAAGCCAAAACATGCAAAACCAAATGACCAATTTAACGAAGATGCTTACCAAATTCATTGATGCCTAATTCCGCCCTCTACTTCGGCTCGGTTTCCTCTACATAGCAACAATGTTGCTAAACCGAAAGGTGATTAAAGCCATCACACCCGAAGTGGGAGTTTCTTATGGATGGGCTCAAGTTCTACCTCGCCTTTTCTTCTCTTCCTAGGTGGTGAGAACACGAAACCGATTGTGACAAAGATTCGGTGCAAACCAAGCACGGAAACATCCAATATTCGGACGGTTCAAACCCTCAAAGATAAGCCCCGTTGTGGCTCTAAGGACTAACCTGACCATACTTATACTCCTTCAAGGATTAACAAGGAGAAACTCCGTGAAAAAGACAATCTTTTAGCTTTGAAATTTATGGAAATGTTTAGGAATCTCCATTTCGAGCTTAGTTTCGCGGATGCTCTCCTACACATGCCCAAATTTGAAAAATATTTAGAAAGCTTCTCAATAACAAAGATAAGATAGTTGACTTAATCAAGATGCCGGTGAATGAAAATTGCTCGGCGGTTATCCTCAAAACGTTTCCCGAAAAACTTGGAGACCCCGGAAGATTTCTCGTACCGTGTGATTTTCCAGAGATGGATGAATGCTTAGCCTTGGCCGATCTCGGTGCAAGCATCAACCTAATTCCTCTTTCCGTATAGGAAAAGTTAAATCTCCCGGATTTGACCAAGACCCGAATGATACTTGAACTTGCCGACCGAATGATTTCTACTCCAACCGGCATCGCCGAGGATGTTTTCGTGAAAGTTGGAACATTTTTCTTTCTGACCGACTTCATTGTCGTTGATTATATTGTCGATCCTCGGGTTCCTTTGATTCTCGGGAGACCTTTCTTGAGGACGGCACAAGCTTTGATTGATGTTCACGGTGAACAAATGACCCTTCGACATGATGACCAATCCGTAACATTCAAAGTTGGTGATACTAGGACATTCTCCTACAATACTATTGAATCGGTTAACCGAGTTGATGTTATCGATGTAGCTTGTGAGGAGTTTTCTTAAGAAGTACTTGGATTTTCGAACATTTCCAAGAGTGGCAATCCCACCCCAACTTTGGAACCAATCCTTTCTACTTCTCCCACCTCTCTTACTCCTTTTGAGGGAGGTGACTATATTTTGGAAGAAATTGAAGCTTGTCTTACTAGCGAATCAATTCCACCGAGAATTGAAGATGCCGACTTCGATCCAAAAGAAGACCTTCCCACCCTTGAAAGATTGCTTTATTCTGACCCAACTTCCACCCTCCCTCCGGAAGAACAAAAATTTGAGGAACTTAAGACCGTTGAACCTTCTAGTGATGAACTCCCCGATCTTGAGCTCAAAGACTTACCTCCTCATCTTGAGTACGCGTTTTTGGAGGGTACCGATAAATTACCCGTCATAATCGCTAAAGACTTAAAAGATGAGGACAAGACCGCTCTTCTTAAGGTTCTTAGATCACATAAGCGTGCCATAGCTTGGAAGCTGTCGGATATTAAGGGAATAGATCCAAAGTTTTATACTCATAAAATTTTGATGGAAGATAATGTTAAACCCACGGTGCAACATCAAAGACGGGTTAACCTAAAAATTCACGAGGTTATCAAGAAAGAAGTTATCAAACTTCTTAAAGCCGGATTGATTTATCCTATCTCCGATAGCCCGTGGGTTAGCCCCGTCCATTGTGTGCCCAAGAAAGGTGGTATGACCGTGATTGAAAATGATGATAATGAATTGATACCTACTCGATTAATTATGGGATGGCATGTATGCATTGACTACCTAAAGTTAAATGATGCCACCCATAAAGATCATTTCCCATTACCATTTATGGACCAAATGCTTGAGAGACTCGCAGGAAACGAATACTATTGTTTTCTAGATGGTTTCTCGGGTTACTTTCAAATACCAATTGACCCGAAGGACCAAGAGAAGACCACCTTCACTTGCCCTTATGGAACTTTTGCCTACCGACGCATGCCTTTTGGCTTATGTAATGCTCCGGGCACGTTCCAAAGGTGCATGATGGCCATTTTCCACGACATGATCGAGGAAACAATAGAGGTCTTCATGGATGATTTCTCGATCTTCGGGGATTCTTTCTCTTTATGCCTCTCTTATTTAGACAAAATGCTCCAAAGGTGCGAAGACACCAATCTTGTTCTAAATTGGGAGAAGTGCCATTTTATGGTCAAAGAGGGCATCATCCTCGGCCATAAAATTTCTAAGTCCGAGATTGAGGTCGATAGAGCCAAAGTTGATGTAATAGCAAAATTACCTCATCGCACAACCGTCAAAGGAGTTAGAAGTTTTTTAGGACATGCCGGATTTTACCGTAGGTTTATTCAAGACTTCTCAAAAATCTCCCGACCAATGACCCACCTTCTAGAGAAAGAAACCCCATTTGTCTTTTCCAAGGAATGTGTAGAGGCATTTAATGCCCTTAAGAAGAAATTGACCGAAGCACCGATTTTAGTTGCCCCCGATTGGGACCTACCATTTGAGATTATGTGTGATGCTAGTGACTTTGCGGTAGGTGCGGTCTTGGGGAAATGTAAGACCAAACATTTTCAACCAATACACTATGCAAGCAAGACTATGGCCGACGCTTAACTACTATGGAAAAAGAGCTTTTAGCCGTAGTTTATGCTTTCAAGAAATTTCGGCCATATCTTATCTTGTTGAAAACAGTAGTGTATACGGACCACTCGGTTCTTAAGTATCTTCTCACTAAACAAGATGCTAAACCGAGATTGCTTCGTTGGATTCTCCTACTCTAAGAATTTGATGTCTTTATCCGTGATAAAAAAGGAGCAGAGAATCTAGCGGCCGACCACTTGTCTGGGTTAGAGAACCCCTACCAAAGTGAGCTTGAGAAAAAGGAAATTACAAAAACATTTCCTCTCGAGACACTTGGTATGGTGACTTTTCGTGGTGATGATAGTACCCCATGGTTTGCCGACTTTGCAAATTACCATGCGGGGAATTTTGTTGTGAAAGGGATGTCGTCCCAACAAAAGAAGAAATTTTTCAAAGACGTTAAGCATTATTTTTGGGACGACCCCTATTTGTTCAAGATTTGTGCGGATCAAGTGATTCGGCGGTGTGTTTTTGGCCAAGAAGCCCATGATATCCTCATGGCTTGCCATAATGGACCCACCGGGGGACATCATGGTGCCAACTACACCGCTAAGAAAGTCTTTGATGCCGGATTTTATTGGCCGACTATTTACCGAGATGCCCATGACTTGGTCACCCGATGTGACGCTTGTCAACGTCAAGGAAAAATCTCACAAAGGGATGAAATGCCACAAAATGCAATCCAAGTTTGTGAGATCTTTGACGTTTGGGGCATCGATTTTATAGGACCGTTCCCGTCTTTACGAAGGAACAAGTATATACTCGTGGCCGTCAATTATTTGTCAAAATGGGATGAAACAAAAGCCCTCCCCACCAATGACGCCCGAGTTATTTGCAAATTTTTAAAATCTCTCTTCGCCCGATTTGGGACCCCTCGAGCTATCATTAGTGATCGCGGTACCCATTTTTGCAATGACCAATTTGCAAGGGTCACGCTTAAATACGGAGTTACTCACCGTCTCTCCACCGCGTATCACCCACAAACAAGTGGGCAAGTTGAGGTTTCAAATCGTGGTTTGAAACGTATTCTTGAGAGGACCATAGGTGAAAACCGTGCTTCGTGGTCCGATAAGTTGGATGACGCCTTGTGGGCCTTCCGTACCGCATTTAAGAAACCCATTTGGTGTACTCTTTATAAGTTGGTGTACGGAAAGGCTTGTCATCTACCCATCGAGCTCGAGCACAAGGCCTACTAGGCCTTGAAACATTGCAATTATGACCTTTTAACCGCGGGTGATCATCCGAAAGTTCAAATGAATGAATTGAATGAACTTCGTGATCAAGCCTATGAGAACTCTTTAATCTACAAAGAGAAGACAAAGAGGATCCATGACTCCAAGATCAAGAACCGCGTTTTCAACGTTGGTGATCGAGTCCTCCTCTTTAATTCTAGATTAAAGATTTTCTTGGGCAAGCTTAAGACCCGTTGGACTGAACCATTCACTGTTACCCAAGTATTTCCATATGGCACAGTCGAGTTATCTCAAACCGACGGGCCAAACTTCAAGGTAAATGGTCATCGACTTAAGCATTACTTTGGAGGGGACATACCACATATGGTTGTCCCAGATCTCCAAACTTTCCCCAAGGACCAAGGAATTCGGGGACGGGTCAAGCTAAGTGACATTAAACAAGCGCTTCGTGGGAGGCAACCCATGCTTATCCTTCTATCTGCTTTTTATTTTCTAATAAGTGTAACGTGAGGAGGTGTGCCTCTTCCATTCTCGTATTTTGTGTTTTGTTGTATGTCCAGGATTGCCCGGATTTTGAAGCCTCTTATGCTCATGGTTTTGTCCTTCGTTCACTCGAGCTTTACATCCACAGTTTCATTTTGGGAATCCAATATCCTAAATCTTATCGACTAATGTTTATCTTTAAGCATACTTAATAAACGGCTTAGGATTTACGTAGAGACCCTTCTTAAAACATTGTGGACAATGTTCAATTCTAGTATGGGAGGGGAGGGATCTATTGATTTAATTGTGCCTGCAGCCGTTATTTTCACGTAATCTCGTTTTTACCACCAAAATACCAAAAAAATGAAATTTTTTTTAAAAAATCAAAAAATAAAATAAGTATTTTGTCATAATTTGGACTTTCCTGCTGGGTAGAATAAGAATAAATTTTGACTCAATCGAGCGTATTGAGCACTAGCTTGTCCCTTAACTTTTAGACTAAGCATTCACGGATCTTTTTATTAAAGATTTTAAATTTGCGAAGAACGAGAAATGATAGAGTTAACTATGAGTTAGATGCTAAACAAGGATTAGTTGGAAATCTTAAGAGCTCATAAGTGTAGTTTGTGGCTTTTTTTTCTCCCATAAGCTTCTAACCGGACTAATAATACGTGCTATTTTCGAAAATTAAACTTAAATCAACAATTTTTGATATTGAAGCTTTATTAATGTAGTCGACAACATTAATTTATTTAGTCTTAGTTTAAATTTTTACTTAAATTTTCTAAAAAGAAGTTTTCTCTATATATCGTGGTAATATAAATATAAAAAAAGAGTAATAATTATAAACTGTGGGCTGATAAAAGTTTGCTACATCTTGACGGCTCACAACCGATGTTGCAGCCTTCTAAAGAAAGCCTATAGTAAGAATAATAATCTGAGACTGATAAAAGTTTGCTGCATCTTGCCGGCTCACAACCGATGTTGCAGCCTTCTAAAAGGTCGAGGATTTCCTTTGTTAAAAATATAATTATGATAAGTGTGATATGTGATTTAATAAATATAGGGAAAATCTCTTTTTCTTAAATTTAAATATGCTTTTGAACTAAGACTAATTCATTTTAAGATTGTGGTTTTTCTAAAATGAATTGTTTTATTAACGGGAAGCCTAAGAATTTTTGAAACCGAAGGTCCGTGAGTTCCGATACTATTCTCTGTAGGGTGTCAAAAGCATGGTCACCTAAGCCGGTCTCGGCTGGGATGCGTCGAGAAGAAAGTCGCTACATGGAATTATCTCGCCTTCAAAATCATAATTCTTGGGTGTAATGTAAAGACATAGAAATATTGCAATTTTCTTAAAAAGATTGATCTATGGTTGAAATTCGAAATAAGCACACTAACATAACATGAAATAATTGTCGAGAGTGAAAAGTTTACAAGGTACAAGTATGAGTAGTGTTAGCATCTTAGCTTATATTTAACGATGATTTCATTTTTAAGCTTGGTTTGGGACGAGTGAAAAGTAAGGAACGATGAATTTATCCTTTTTGGGCATTTTAGGATTGAAATGCATCTTATTATGTGACCCGAAAAGTTATAAAAATAATGAAAGTCAAACGTTCTAGTAATTTTCTTAATATGAAAAGTAAAAAAAATAAGAAAAAGAAAAAATACAAAAATATGTGTGAGAATAAGTGTGAATATTTAAAAATGGTAAAAACAGAGCTTTTTGAAACTTATGAGTCTTTAATTCCCTTTGATGAACACTTAGCTACTTTTCGAGGTAATTAGTCGAGGGGGATTGAGATTCTTAGTTTTCTTAAGTGTTTATTTATGGCATTGCGTGAGGACACGGCAATATCTTAGTATGGGGTATTTTGGTATGTGCTTAATTACACATACATTTTGCCTATTAAAACATGCCTAAAATGACCAAAATATACCAAAAATACATTGTATTCGTGTGTTTTATGATTTATATTATGCAGGTAACGGATATCTAAGAAAATGACAAAAACAAAGCCAACACAACAAAACTGAGCACGGGAATGGAAAAGCATGATAAAGTCCAAGTCAAAGTCAAAAGTCAAAGCCGAAGCCGATATCAAAGAAATGTTAAATGGGTCAACCCGTACCTATCTAATAGGCCGGGTCAGCCCATTAAACATATAGAAGACTTAAGCTTATAAGATTAATATTGCAAAAGGCCCATTCATCCCAAAAGCCCAATCTGCCAACAAAAGCCCAAGTAACAGCCCAACCATATTTCTGTCAAGTCATTACATTTGTGGTCCTTATCCTTTCACATCGTTAGTCCAAAAGGACTAACATTGTCAGTCCAAAAGGACTAACGGTGCAAATGATAGGGCAAACGCTCGTTAAACCAAAACAAACACACCCATTTCCCGCCATTACTATTTATCTTCCCCAAAACATGTACCCTGCAACCCTAGACAAAAACATCCCTCTTCCACCTTAACCTCACTTCAAAAAACAACAAACAAACGCCACCTTGGCAATCCTAAACAACACCATTCGTCAAGGAATGAAGATAAAAAATGGATGGCTTGGATGATAGAACTTGGGGAACACTCAAAATGGATGGCTTGGATTGATTTTCAACTCCTCTCACATAACAAACACAGTTGCAAACCCTCTCACTAAAGAAGCACGCCTTGAAGACCCAAGACTTAAAGAATTTATTATAAATAGGATCCTTTGTAAGCCCTTAAGGAAAGTAGTTTTTAATCTAGAGATAGCAGCTTATTTTTAATGTATTTCACTTTATGCAATTTAAATTTCCAAGTCTTGTAATCCATTTTTAAGTTTAATGAAATTTGAAGTTTTTAAGTTTTAAGAAATATGTTTTAAAGTTAAGGTACTTTGTGTTTTGAAAACGTTTTATAAGCTCACATAAGCTTTTTTTAACGCATACTTAAGCTGTTTACTTAATATATTCATGCTTTTTCATAGCTTGAAGAGTTTAAGACTTTTTACCCAAAAATCACTCAAAAGCTAAAAAAATAGATGATAAGCCAAACCTGGATGGGATTATGGGTTTCACTAGCTTGTCTTTGACAAGCTAGAGCTTGTAGATCAGCTTATTGTAAGCTTATTTGCCTTGTTTTAAGCAAAGGCATTTGTAAGTTCTCAATTTCATTTTTTAAGTTATTTTCTACACTTCTTATTGTACTGCTTATTTGTGCTTAATAAGTCTTATATATGCTTATTTGAACTTGTTTGATTCATCTCTTAGTCTGTTTTAAGCTAAAAATAAATTTTGGAAATTTAAAGGGGGTTTTGGCACAAGCAGTACTAACCCTTGTTAGTACTGCTTGAGTCACTTAGGTTTTTAAGTCAACTTTGTCAAGCTCAAATTAAGCCTGTAAGTCTGTTTTTATAAGTTTATAGAGTTTAAAATTCATTTTAAGGTCTCTAGTAATCATGGCTTGAATCTGTGAAGTTTGAGCTTTATAGCTTAGCTTATAGGCTTAGGTTTTGATTAGGTGCTTATAATTTGTGTTTTCATGCTTGTTTATGCCTAAGAATGTAGTAGGATTAGAGTAGTTTAAGTGTGCAATTGTGGTTTGAGTTTTTGTCAAAATCTGTCAAGTTTCATAGTTTTTTTTAAGGTTAAAGTCATTTTTCACTTACAAATTTAGGTTAGTTAAAGTAGGTTAGTTAAAGTAGGTCTTAGGATACTTAGCTTTATCTGTTTTTTACTTTTTGAGTTTTTAAATTAGCTTAATTTAGTTTTTAAAGCTTATTTACTAGCTTAAAAATAGGCATGCAGATAGCTTTTTTTCTTTTTCAAAAACTTGAAAAAACTCAGCATGTACTGATTGTAAGTTGCTTTTTCACTTAGTTTTTTCATGGCTTATCTGTGTTTCAAAGTTAAAAACGAGATCCCCCACTACTGAAAGAGAGAATGAACAGAGAATCCTCGAGGTAGGTGAGAGTGATGGAAGAATATAGTCCAAAAGTGACAAATGTGAAGAAAACGACATCTTCAACATTAGGTAAAACAATTTCTCCTTGTTAACGATACAACAGTAACTTCATGGGCCGTATCAGGCCTTAAAAATATAAGCAAACATCCAGTGTTCTGGCGGGAAGACGAGGAGAAGATGAACAAAGGATAGATGAAACATCAATTTCCGTGAGTGAAAATAGAAATTATCTTCATACGTTTCAGAATTCATCGTATCTTAAACACCTGGTGGAATTAAATCATCTGGAACAAGGAATATATCGATATCTTCTTGAATGGGGTCACTATCCTCAATGGGGATAGGAGATGCTGGGAAGAGGCTCGATAATTAAACTTGGATTAGCATGAAAATTTCCGGTGACCGGGAAGTTGAAATCTCTCATAAAAAAAAAAAAAAAGCAATGTCATAAGACTAAGATACTCCTCATGTTCTCGAACAATTCTTAAAGGATTTGTAATGAGTTCTCCGGCGAACTCATGGTGAAGAGGATCATTCCTTGGAGAAAAAGTAATCGAAGTAATTCGTTGGATGGGAATTTCAATTTTTGTTATTGTGGTTCATGTCGAAAAATCACGTACGGAGCGAGATTATGGGAGGTATCATCACTAAGCAGACTCTCAAGAAAAATTACGTCTCCTTCCGAATCATAATAACCTTCCTCAAAATTAGAAGAAACTTCCATGGTTAGAAAAGCATCGATCTCATCAATATCGACATCTTGGATTCGTAACATGAGACCAACCTTATTGGGCAAAGGTGTGTTAAGTAAAACTGGCTCATCGGAATTTAGAATGTTGGAGTTCTCGTTCACAACATCTTCCACAATCTCGTTAAAGAGAGGATTTATGTTGCTAGAGTTAAAGTTATCATCAAATTCGAAAAGAGGGTTTGAATAAACTCGAAAATTTTCTTCTTGAACAATCCTACCATCTCAGAGTTAAAAACATCATTAACTAGGATGGAAATGAATCTGAGGAAAGAGTGTGAGTATACATCGGCGAACCCTCAAGATAATCACTAGTCTTCCTCACCGAGGAATAACTCGTAGGAAGAGTAACATTAATGAATAGTAGGAGTACTGGCCGACTAAATTGCTCCATCTTTTGAAATAATCATATGACGAGAAATGCGTAGGAGCAAATTGCTTATTCTTGGCTTTTCCTTAGATTTTTCCAACATAAAAAACAAGTTCATCACTTCCTACTCTAATGGTTAATTTTTCCACATAGTAAACAATGGAGCACTTTTGCAAGTGCGAAGGAAAAAGGTCTCCCCTAAAATATAGGAACGTCTCGGGTCTGTATTTTAAAATCTTCACCATAACAAAATCGAGTACGAAAAGTGAAACCAGCAACTCTAACTACAAACATACCTCGTATAAAACTATTGCCCATTGGTGCTATACGGAAATGTTAGCAAGTCTCGATGTCATTTGTGTGGTGCTTCAATATATCCAAGCCAAAGTTTCTCAATAGAATGAGGCAAAAGATATTATCTGCTAGCTCTTGAAATCGTCTAAAAGCAATTAAGTCCTATCAAGTTCTTGTAAAGCACACGGGATAAGAAATTTTCCCGGATCTTCGAGTTTCTCGAGAACTTTGTTTAAGATGATGGCAGAACATTCAGCATTTACGGTTGTAAATGGCGATTGTCCTCACGTTACTCTTTTGTTTTCTCAGATAGAAGTAACATAACTATTTGGTGGTGAGTATTAGGCAGATTTCAATGATAGCCTCTCATTTAAATAAAAAAAGTCCAATTTTCTAAACGGTAGTTATTTAAACAACTTCATAAAAGAAACTTGCTCCTGCTGAGCACTGGGGATCTTTCTCTCTTACCTTTCGCACACCAGATGCCTCATCGGGAATATGTAAGATTTAGGTCTAGATATATTTAGGATTCTGGAGAAATAGTGCTCATGAACATTTTTCTTAGCCATTTAGTTCGGAATTTCCAATCTAAAAATGGGAATCATGAACCTCCGTAATGTGGGACTTGTGCGGTAACATTCTAACTTTGGTTTTTTGAGACAGATAAGGAAAACGAAAGATCGAAATTGTCCATTTTCCGATCTCCAGGGTATTTGTTCTTGTGTCCCTTATTAGAGGAGTAGAAGACAACGGAAGTAGGTAACAAGATGAGTCGATAGGTCCTTCACAAGTTTTTAACTCACTTCGTGTGGTGATAGCATTAACATATGCTCGCGAGTTATTACTGTTTGACTTGGAAGAGTACCTAATCGAAGACGACAGCGGTTATCTGAACTTATGAACTTTAGAAAACATTTCCGTTAAATTTAGTCATCTGTATTAGTAAACTTGGCCTTGATATTTTTGCATATTTCTTAACACACATCATTAGCCTTAAACGTAATTTACAAAATCGTCTTTGAAACGACCTTTGCATTTGCGAGCATGGAATGGAGCTTGGTAAACCGAAGTATTTGATAAGTCTTAAGTTTGGTAAATTTTGTCCTTGGTTGCAGTTACCTTCCACGGTTTTGATTGAAATAGGGTATCCATGGTTTTTGTTTGAAAATTATTTGGCTTATTAAGAATTGAAAAACGTATTTGAATTTGAGTTTTGATATCGGAGGAAATAAAAACAGAGGTCTAATTTGGGTATTGAGAAACCCATCGGTGGAGGATCTAGATTAGTAGTAGGCAGGCACATCAAGCTGTGAAACGAACTCTTGAATGTTGTCTCGATAGAACAATGCCAACGGTGTCTAGACAATATCAATAAGAATGAGCAGCGCTTCCACAAGTTAGCATACCAGAACCACCGCTCGGACCGCTATTACGGGGTGCAGGACTTTGGGACTTTTGTTTGTCGATAAGCATAGACGTCATCATATTCATAAGTGTACATTCAAACTTGGATATGTAAGAGCAGCAACATCTAGTGAAATTCTGGAAGTAGATGAATTCGAACTTACTTTGGCAACGACTGCCTTGTTTTGTGAATTACGAACCTTGGATTTACTCTCGATAATTCTCAAGCATTCACAGTAATTCTTATACCAAAAAGTTTCCAACCTCGCAGCAGAAATAAATGATCTTGATCGTTACAGATTCAAGAGCATTGTAAAACGTATCTAATTGATGTAGTTCTGAAAAATCCGGGATGTGGGCATGCTCGAGGAGAAGGTCAATAAATATCGACCCAAGCCCTCATAAAACAATGTCGTTTACCCCAATCTTTGTCAAATCTACGTGATTACGTCCCTAAGATATGTCGTTTTTATGAAGGAGGAAAAATTGAATTCAATGAATTTTGAAACAAGAACATCCCATATATAAAAATAGGATTCGAGGAGTTCTTTTTTTATTAGCCACATCCAGGCTGAACCCTTCAAGAGAAAACGGAAAAAACATAAAGCTTTAATTGACGAGTGTTCGGAATATCCGGAGACCATTGTTGGAGAGTAAATCTTTGAAATAACGGGTGTGAGCAGTGGGATACCTCTTTATCATGTCCGAAAAAACTGTATTGTTTTGAACAAATTGATCAAACCATGCTATAAACTCAAAGTAAGCATTGATTTCAGGGAGGGAAATTAGAATAGCTATCCTAATACCCCTTCGGTGGTGCTGTGGAGCGAATGTGTCGTAGTCCTGTTATCAGACCATCGGAATAAGGGAGATTACCAAAAGGTTCTTCCAAAATGAAATGGCTGAACAAAACGCAACCGTGGGCTTGTTTTAGACGGTAACGGTTTCGGGTTTTTTAAAAAGCGAGTGCGCAGCACAATCGTAGATAGAAAAATTAAACTAATTTTTTTTTATTATTTTTAAATCATTTAAACGGAATAAAAACGAGATAGACATACTTAAACCAAATAATCAAATTTAAAACTCAGCAACGTAGACTCTTAAAATTTTTTACTTTATTAAAAAAGGTGAGGCAGCCTATTTCTTAAATGACCAAATGTTAAAGTTTTTAAATACATTGATTCGAGTTGGGAAACTTACTCATGTGAAAAATAACCTCAAATGAAGGGTTATTATTTTGTTGGTGTTCTTTTACCAACTTTTTTATGTTTTTATAAGACAATTGTTTATATTTTTTAATTTTTTATATTTGTATACTAAGAAAAATATTGTATGTTACGTTATCTTTTATTTCATAATGTTTGTATTTTTATTTTTGATTTTTTTAATAAAAAACCAAAACTTTCAAAAATGAAAGGGTCCTTCACAAATCACGATCAAGCAAACTATCCAAACAAGAGAAATTAAATCACAAATCTCCGGGGGGCAACGGGCGCCAAAAATGATATAGCCATTTTCTATAAACTAAAATATGAAGATATAAAATATGATGGAAAATTACCAAAATTACCCTTAGGACAAAGGTAAAAATGAAAAATCTCACAAATATATATAGGTATAGATACTTATATTAACTCGGGTGAAGTATAGGATTCCCGTAGTCAGTTATCCCCAATGGATTTATGAAATTGAAACACGTTTTGAATTTTCGTGACACTGATTTGAAATTGAAAGAAAGTTGAATTGATTAACTACTTTTAAAAAATTAAAATAAAACCAAATTATAACAATTAAGCACGAAGACAAATAACGGGAAACCAAAATTTAACTAAAAACGCAAACGTGACCCCTAAACGAAGGTCAAAAACCCTAAATTGCTAAAATTAAACCTAACTTAAATTTTTCTTTTTATATGGACTCTATATATTTGACAAAAAAAGAAAGTTTTAAAGAAAACTAGAACAAAAACGGAGTTGAAATGAGCGTTAAAAATACGAAAAACGAGAACGGGAACAAATCCCGTTCTTTAAAAATCAAAATTTTGCAAATTAGACCCTATGAAAGGAAAACTAATTTTCCTATAAACTTTAATGCTAAATAAAATTTCTAAAGAATATTTATAAAATTTTTTTGATTATTTTACTATTTTTTTTATGAAATTTTCAAAGTTTTTTAATGAAAATAAATGTTTAAAAATACTAAACGAACTATAAAAATTCTAGAAAATTTACAGAAAATAGCTTATACTAATTAAATCCTAGGAAAAATAAGCTTGAGATCACAGATTATTGAATAAGCTGTGAAATAAGCTATAACAGCTTATTAAGCTTATAGGCTAAAACGTGTATAAAGTTTAAATGATGTGAGAGTCTAATGAAAAAGACCCAAGGGCACAGCGGTAGTGAGTGGTGTGTGAAGTGTTATTAAGGGTTGAGGGTGTTTGAGGTCGGGGGTTCGAGTCTTGCTCACCCCCCGACTTCCACTTCTCCTTGTCTTTTGAAAACCTTAAAAAATGCAAAGTTTGTAAAGCTCTAAAAATAAGATTATTTAAATGAAAGCAACTATTATAAAAATTCCCGAAATTAGCTAGAAAAATAACTAAAACTAAAATAAATACCTCCTAACAGAATACAACTTAGGCAATGTTTTGGAATTATACTTAAACAAAAAAAAGCTTAAAAATCAAAATGAGCTAACTAGATTACTAAATAAGCTATTAATAAGCTAACACTAACCTAATGAGCTGAAATAAAAAGAAATAAGCACAAAAACACAAGCCAAAAGCTGAAAAAGCACAATAAGTACTTATGCACACTCTACAACCAAACAGACCTTAAGGGTCATTTTGAGCTTAATTTTGAGTAATCAAATAAGCACTTTAAAATTTGAAACTTAACTTTTCTTAAAGTCTGACTAAAAATAGCTCTATAAAATGTTTTTTTTTGAAAAGACTTTGGTCAACTTGAGCTTATTGAAAAAGCTCAACAAAACAGACAGATAGCTCAGCTGTTGCTGAGTTTTGGAAATCAAAAGACAAGTGGCTTATTTGCCAGCTTAAAACAGATTAGCAAATGAGATTAATTTGAAAAAGCAAATTGAAAAAGTTGATTAATAACCTAAAAACTAATTGTGCTATAAAAACCAAATCCTAAGATATAGGGAATAGACTTAAACACCTACAGGACAATCAAACTAGAAAATGACTAATTTTTCCTCCCATTTTATTGACCGTGATGCAGTTTGCACCTTATGAAACAAACTATAGGAAACCTAACTGCCGGCAACAATTCTAATGCTATTACTTATAAAAACTGTCAACAAAAAGCATACAAGTACATATAAACACTAAAAATGATTTTAAACTACAAATGCAAATTGAGTTGACAGATTTGAACCTAATTGAATCTAACCTATGAAACTTTAATAACCGCTACCCAACTTATTAATCCTAACTTAAACGGAACTTAAATGAGAGATTTAAACAAAATATCAATAGACCACAAGAGCGCAAAAGAAGTTTACTAACTTGTGTTAGTACTGGCTAATGGCCGAAACACCCTCTTAATTGACATAGGAGTTCATTTTACTATAAGAGAATGAGATTTAAAGCTCAGTAATTCTAAATAACATAAAAAAAAACAGCTGATATAGACCAACCTAAAGAGCAAATCAAATAAGACAATAAGCCGAATTAAATACAGCCAATAAAGTAAAACTATTATTTTGTTGATTATGTGTATTTAAGATAGATTATGAAACTATATTACTAACATAATGACTAAGCTTGAGAAACAATTATCTATTATAATAAGCATTTATAAACTAATTAAAACAGTTAATAAGCAACTAAATAAGCAAACTAAGCAATTAATAAACAAGGATAGTATTAAGCTAATAACTAAAGAGAATAGAAAAAGAAAAAGGGAATGAAACCTGAAACCTCAGCTAAACAGAGGTAAGAGCTCAACAAGAGCTTATGTCTACAAGCTCTGGCTTATTGGAAATAAGCCAGTATAGTCCAATGAACTCTTCCTTTTCTAGTTCATCATCCAAAAGCTAAAAGTCCATAAACAAAGGTATTACAACTGATTTTATAATTTTAGTAGATTAAGTGACTAATTGAGCTCAATTACAGGCTTAGAGACTTGTAAGAGCTTATTGAGAGCTTATCAAACATAGCAATGAAAGGAAATAAGAATACAACATTTCGAGTTCTAGTAAAAGCTTTAAGGTAAAAAAGCAGATTTGTGATAAACTTAATAAATGGATTTTATTAATACTTGAAATTGATTACAATGCTTAAGAAAAACAGATTACAAGAGATTTAAAAGAAAAATTACATTTTAACTAAAAACTAAGTAAACTAATTTAACTAAAAAAATACAGGAAAAGATATCTCATGTGTGTGCGTAATGTGAGCTATGAATTTATAGGCCATAAAGTAATCCTTCAAGGCCCATGTTAAGAGTCGAAAATGTGGTATGTCTCTGCACGCTCAATCCATCTTGTCCGTACATTCTCTTTAATGATTGGAGACAACATACTCTTGGGCCGTTAGATCAATTTCACGCTTCCTCACAAGATAAATGCCAAGTAGTGGCAATAACTGTGGACTTTGACAAGAGGTCGTACTCTTTTGTGAGTACCATCAATGTGCTAAGCTTAATTTCCTTTGCTACTTTCATGTCCCACCAATTTCATTCATATACTTGGGTCTCAAAATCGACCAAATAAGAGATGCTTGTGACATATAAAAGCTCAATGCCAAGGTGTTCCTGATCCCTTTAAATTAAGCTTGCCACCATTTTAATTATCCAATTTGCCCTTTGATTTGACCCATGGGGTTAAACGGGAACGATGGGTGAACAGTGAAAACTGTTTTTCTCGCGTAACTTTTATAAAAAGGGCGAAGGGGAAAGTTTGACTTTTAAATACCACGTAGATCAACCTTATTGAGCTTATAAAAGGACATGGGCCAGGGTACAAAGGTGGATTTTGGGCATGTGCTATTGTGTTGATTGTTATAAATATTAAAACAATAGCTTAACGAGAGTATTCAAAATCTAATAATAGAAAGTAAACAGCCATTTTATGTTAGGGAATTATCGGATTATATTTTGTAACTTTATTTGACTTAGAGAGGGGATTATTTTAGGGATTATTTATTTTGGTCTTTTTGTGTTGAGACAACATGTTGATGAAGGTTTGACTTGAGTTGACCACTTTTGAAACTTTTACTATCTTATCTCCTAGGCTTCTTGCGTTGCTCTTCCGATCTTCTCCCGTGTTCCGTAGTTGCGCTCGGTGTTTGACCGATTTTTTTTGAGATTATTGCAATACTACTATCCCTTACCTACCACAATACACCAAGGACAAAACAAGCAATATACGATGCAATTTAAGCACAATATTGATCTTTTTTAGGGCAATTTTTGCATATAAAAACGGATATGTTTTTTCACACATAATCAAAACCCCATTCTGTCTTTCCAGGAATTGTTTAAAGGCATCTAATGCCCTTAAAAGAAAAATGAGCCGAAGCACCGATTATAGTTGTCCCGAGTGGACCAATACCATTTGAGATAAAGTGTGATGCAGAGAGCTTATTATGCTGGTAGGTGACGGTCATGGGGCAACGTAAGACGCCCATATTCTCAAAACCGGATAGCACTATGCAACAAGACTATGACCGAACGCTCAATCTCAATTATTACTCACTATAGAAAAAAAGAGCTTTTATGCCGATAGTGCAATACGTTCGAGAAATTCCGGCCGATATCTTTGATCTTGTCGAAAACAATAGTGTATACGGACCACTCGGCTCTAAGTGTCTTCTCTGCTAAAGCAAGATTCCAAACCGAGATAGCTTTCGCTTTATATCGCACTACTTACCAAGAATTTGATGTCTTTATCATGGATAAAAAGCAGCGGAGAATCAAAGCGGAACGACCACAATTTGCTCTAGGTTATAAAGAGAACCCCTACCAAATGAGCTTAAGAAAAAGGAAATACCGAAACATTCCTTTGAGACACTTGGTATGTGTATGACTTTTTTTGTGGTGAAGATTGTCAACCCCATGGTTTTTGCCGACTTAGCAAAATTACCATGCGGGAATTTGTTGTGTAAAGGGGTTGTCCGTCCCACCAAAAGAAAAATAGTTCAAACAGACGTTAAGCATTATTTTTTAGGACGAACCCCTATCTTGTTTAAAAATAAAGAATGTGCGGATTAACAAGTGATTCGCGGATGTGTTTTGGGCCAAGAAGCCCATGAAAACCTCCGGCTAGCCATATTAAAGGATCCCCACCGGGGATCATCCTGGAGCCAATTTACACCGCAACGAAAGTCTTTGATGCTGGATTTAATTGCCCATCTAAATTATGTTGAGATGCCCATTGACTTTGGGGGGGTGGGGGGTTACCCGATGGTGACGCTCTGTCAACGCAGGAAACAAGAAGTTATGAAATTGACACCGTCTCACCAAAGGGATGAAAATGCACAAAAAGCAAATCCACATTTTGTGAGATCTTGTACGTTTGGGGCTCAATTTTATGGGAACCCGTTCCCCCTGTGCTTCACGAGGTAACAAGTAAATATCTTCGTTGGACCGTTAAGTGCGATTATTGTTTGTCAAAATGGGTTGAAGCGAAAGCGCTCCCCACCAATGACACTCTAGTTGTTTTGTAATTCTTAAAAATCTCTCACTTCGCCTGATTTGGGCCCGCCTCGAGCTAAATCAATTATTGATCGCGGTCACCATTTTTGCATGACTAATTTGTAAAGGTCACGCTTAAGAACGAAATACTTCACCAGTGCTCTCCACCGCGTATCACCCAAAAACAATAAGGGTAAGTTGAGGATTCAAAATCATGGTTTTGAAAACCTGCCTTCTTGAGAAGGACGTAGGAGGAAACCTGTAGCTTTCTGTGGACCCGATAAGTGTATTGGGATGACGCCATGTGGCCTTCCGTACTGCCATAAAGACACCCCATCGGTGCACTCCATACAAGTTGGTCCCTACGAAAAGGCTTGTCATATCTACCCCATTCGAGCACGAGCACAGGGCCCACTATAGGCCTTAAACATTGCTCAATTAATGACCTTTACTGCGGGTGAACACCGGAAAGTTCAAATGAATGAATTGAATGAACTTCGTGATCAAGCCTATAAGAACTCTTTAATCTACAAAGAGAAAACAAAGAGGATCCATGACTCCAAGTCAAAGAACCCCCCAAAGCGTTTCAAATGTTGGGATCGAGTGTCCTCCACTTTTAATCAGATTAAAGATTTTCTCGGGCAAGCTTAAGACCCGTTGGACTATACCATTTACCATTACCCAAGTATTTCCATATGGCACCGTCGAGTTATCTCAAACCGACCGGCCAAACTTCAAGGTGAATGGTCATCGACTTAAGCATTACTTTGGAGGGGACATACCACATATGGTTGTCCTGGATCTCCAAACTTTCCCCAAGGACCAATGAATTCAGGGACGGGTCAAGCTAAGTGACCTTAAACAAGCGCTTCGTGGGGAGGACAACCTAAAACATCTTTACTCAATCTTCTTTCTATTTTCTAATAAGTGTTAGACTAAGGAGGAGGTGTGCCCTCATCATACTCCTGTGATTTTGGTGTTGTGTTGTAGTCCAGGATTGCCTGGATTTTTGAAGCCTCCTACCGTGCTCATCGAGGTAGGGGGTCCCTTCGTTCACTCGAGCTTCAACAATCCCCCCCCTCAGCTTCATTATAGAAAACCCAAAAAGTTCAAATCTAATCAGACTAACGATTTATCTTTAAGCATACTAATAAATGGCTTAGGATTTACCGTAAGACCCATCTTAAAACATGTGATGACAATGTTCACAATTCTAGTATGGGGGATCATACGAGATTTGGATTGAGTGAGCCAGACGTTGCTAGTTCACCGTTGTTTTCACGTCATCGCTGTTTTTAAACCACCAAAAAATACCAAAAAAATAAAAAAAATGTATGAAAAATTCCAAAAAATAAAATAAGTGTTTTTTTGTCACAAATTTTGAACATTACCCCTGCAGGGTAGAATAAGAATAGATTTTTGACATCGATCGAGCGTATTGAGCTCTAGGGGAGCTTGTCCCTTAACTTTTACTGACTTATTAGCATTCGCGATCTTTTATTAAAGATTTTAAAAACATTTGCGAAGAAACAAGAAATGATAGAGTTAGATTATGAGTTAGATGAAAACAAGGACTAGTTATCGGAAAACTTAAGAGCTCCATAAGTGTATTTGAGTGGTTTTTTTTTTCTCTCCCATAAGCTCTAACCGGTACTAAATAATAATACGTGCTATATTTTCGCAAATTAAACTTAAATCAAAAACAAATTTATGATATGGAAGCATTATTAATGTAGTCGACAACATAATTTATTAGTCTTAGTTCAAATTTATTACTTAAATTTTCTAAAAAGAAGTTTTCCTCTATAGTATCGTGTAAATTTAAAATATATATATAATATATAAAAATAAGATATAAATATATATATAATATATACTATATATAAAATATATAAATATAATAAATATAAAATGTGAGTAATAACCTAAAACTTGTCGGTGCAGATCCCAAAGTTATAGTTGACATCTTGCCGCTCAGTAACCGATGTTACTTGCAACGCCTTCTATAAGAAAGCCCAAGGAAAGACAAATAATCCAAGAATGATAAAAAGATTGTTTCATCTTGTCGCTCACAACCAAGATGCAAGCCATCTAAAAACGAGGTCCGAGGATTTCCTTATTTTAAAAGTATAAATTATGATAATTGCGTGATATTTGATTTAATAATATAAGGGAAAATCTTTTTTTTCTTAATTATAATATCTTTTTGAACTAAGACTAATTCGTTTTAAGATTGTGGTTTTTCTAAAATGAATTATTTTATTAACGGGAAGCCTAAGAATTTTTAAAACCGAAAGTCCGTAAGTTCCGATACTATTCTCTGTGGGGTGTCAAAAGCCTGGTCAACCTGCAGGCCGTTATCCCTCAGGCTGGGGGTGGGAATGTTGCCGAGAAATAGTAAAGTCGCTACATGGAAGAATAATCTCCCTACAAAATTAAATTCTTTGGGTGGAAACTAAAGCAATAAAATAATTGCAATTTATTCCTTAAAAAGGTTTTGGATCCATGGTTGAAAAATTCAAAATAATGACACTAACATAACATAAAATAATTGTCGTGAGTGAAAAGTTTACAAGGTACGTATGATGTAGTTTAGCATCAGAGCTTAATATTTAACGGTGATTTCTTTTTTTAAGCTGGTTTGGGATGAGGTGAAAATTCGGGGGACGATGAATATATCCTTTTTTAAGGCATTTTAGGAGTTAAAAGACTAAAAAAAATGCATCTTGATTACTAGTGACCCTAAAGTTATAAAAATAATGAAAGTTAAACATGTTAGTTAGTTCCTTGAAATGAAAAGTACAAAAAAATGAGAAAGGAAAAAATACAAAAATATATGTGGGAATAAGTGTATATATTTAAAAAAAGGTCAAAACGAGGCTTTTCAAAACTAGAGAGTCTTTAATTCCCTTTGATGAACACTTAGCTACTTTTCGAGGTAATTAGTCAAGGGGGATTGAGATTCTTGGTTTTCTTAAGTGTTTACTTATGGCATTGCGTGAGGACACGACAATATCTTAGTATGGAGGATTTTGGTACATGCTTAATTACACATACCATTTACCTAGGAGAACGTGCCTAAAAGACTAAAAACATACGAAAAATACATTGTATTTGTGTGTTTTGCTATTTAATATTTGTGCATTAACGATAAATCTAAGAAAAGGACAAAAACAAAGCCAACACGACAAAACCAAGCACCGGAATGAAAAAGCGCGAAAGTCAAAAGTCAAAGTCAAAAGTCAAAGCCGAGAAGTCAAAGTCAAAGACGAAGCCAAAATCAAAAAAATACTAAATTGGCCAGCCCGCACCCATCTAATGGGCCGGGGCAGCCTATTAAACATTTATATTAAGCCTTTTATATAATTAAAGGTCCAAAAATCCTTTTAAAACAAAACTGGCCCAATCCATAAGCCCAAACCCCACTTAACAACCCACACCATTTAACAATATGAACTTGTTTAAGTTCCATGTTATCAACCACAAGTTCTTTCACCTTACAACGTTATCCTCAAGGACTAACATTGTCCAGTACAGAAATGGACTACACGGTAAATGATTTACAAAAAACAGGGCAAAAACGCCCGAATAAACCAAAACTAAACACAAAACCTATTGCCGCCCTTACTAATTTCATGTGTCTTCTACCCCTCGACTTATGCACCCACAACAAAACATCATTTTCCTCTCAACCCTACATTCAACCCCACCTTCACAGTTGGGCCAAATAACCACCTTGGCAAATACCCCTTAAACATAATTTCGTCAATGATTACAGACAACAAAATGAAGGGAATTTGATGATAGAACATGTGCCAAGGAAATTTAGATGGCTTGGATTGAATTTAACGTCCTCTCACATAACAAACACAGCTGCAAACCCTCTCACTAAAGTAAGCACGAACCCTTGAAGACCCAAGACTTAAAGAATTTAGTATAAATAGGACCCTTGTAAGCCCTTGAGGCAAGTAGTTTTTAATCTAGTTATAAGGCACTTATATTATTAATGTATAATTACGTTATGCAATGTAAATTTCCAAGTCCTAGAAACTCCTTTTTTAAGTTATTAATGAAATTGAAGTTTTTAAATTTAAGAAATCTGTTTTAAAGTTAAAGGTACTTTGTATTTTTTGAAAACGTTTTAAAAGCCTCAGATAAGCTCTTATTTTAAACTCTATAAACTTAAGTTGTTTACCTTAATCTATTCAAGCTTTTTCCATAGCTTGAAAAGATTTAAAAGCAAACCTTTTAAAAAACCCAAAAAATCAGAGAGCTCAAAAGCTAAAAAAATGGATGATAAGCCAAACCTGGATAGGCTTATGGTTTTTCACCTAAAGCTTTGTCTTGACACAAGCAAACTTGTAGATCAGCTATATAGTAAGCTTATTTACCCTTTTTTGAGCAAAAAGGCATTGTAAGTTCTCAATTCATTTTTAAGTTTATTTTCTATAACGCTTATTGTATTGCTTATTTGTTGCGTAATTCCTCGTCCTACATTGTGCATAATATGTCTATTATATGCTTGATTTTGAACATTGTTTGATTCATCTCATCCTTAGTCTGTTTTTAAAGCTAAAAATGCATTTGGAAATTCAAAGGGGTGTTTTGGCACAAGCAAGAACTAAGCCTTATGTTAGTGACTGCTTGAGTCAACTTAGGTTTTGTAAGAGTACACTTGTCAAGTCTCAAATTAAGCCTGTAAGTCTGTTTCTATAAGTTTATATAGTTTAAAATAATTCATTTTACGGTCTCTAATCAAACATGGCTTTGAACGTGAGGTTAGCTTTATAGCCTTTCGCTTATTGCTTAGGTTTTTGAATAGTGCTTATAATTTTATTGTTTTCAATGCTTGTATTATGCCTATATATGCAGAGGATTAGAGTAGTTTAAGTGTGCAATTATGGTTTGAGTTTTTGTCAAAATATGTCAAGTTTCATAGTTTTTTTTAAGTTTAAAGTCATTTTATTTCACTTACGAAATATTTTTAGGTTATTTAAAGTATGTGTTTAATGAACTTGAATATTTGAGAGCATAGCTCTTAGGATATCAAGCTTTATCTGTTTTTTACTTTTTGAGTTTTTAAATTAGCTTAATCTAGCTTAATTTTAAAGGCTTAAAATAACTAATTTTTCAAAAAAAAAAAAAAACTAGTCAGTAAACAATATTGATTATGTCAGTATGTACTGACCTCTTCTTCTATTGCTTTTCAGCTTATTTCACTAGCTTATTTTTAGTCTTAAGTGTTCATTAGGTATAGGCTTATTATTTTTTAGCTTAATTTAGTTTTTAAAGCTTATTTACTAGCTTAAAAATAGGCCTGCAGATAGCTTTTGTCTTTTTTCAAAAAACTTGAAAAAAGACTTCAGCGATGTACTAAGTGTAAGGTTGCTTTTTTTTCAGTTATTCTTTTTCAGGTTAACTGTGTTTCAAACTTGTTGTATAAGCTTTTGAGTGTTATAAGCCTCTAAGCCATAAGGATCCATTATCTAGCTTAAAAATAAGCTAGAAAAGTATCCCTAGGGCTGTTTGGTTAGTAGTTTTTGGCCAAATTGCTTATTAGCTTGTTTAAGCTTTTAAGCTGTTAGGATTGCTTAAACTTAGTTTAGATTTTCTTATTAAGTAAGGATTAAGATGCTTTTAGCTTATTTAGCTTAGATTAGAGCTTATTCAAACTTTTTAGTGCTTTTAGTTTAGAAATTTAAGTTTAAAAGCCTTTTGGTCATTCTGTCATTTAAGCTTAGTTTAGCTCATCTTGTTTACTTATTATTGTTCCATAGTACTCATTAGGTATAGCTTATTGCCTATTGTTAGCCTATTTTCTTTTTCATTAGCTTTTAAAGTCTAAAAAATGCTTAACAGTTAAGTCTTAGTGTAAAAAGCTAAGTCTGACACCTTTTAAGAGCTTATTTATGTGCTTATTGGGAAGTCATGGGTGAGCAAGGGTGAGCAAGGCTCGAACCTGTGACCTCCACAACTTCTACCTATTATTTACACACCACACTCCACTACAACATGCCCTTGGGTCTTTTCCGGTATTAGTTTGCAAAATCTAATATATAACACCATTTTGGCCTTTTAAGCTATAAGCCCTTTTCTGCTTATTTTGAGCTTATTTCAATAAGCTATTGAACCCAGCTTATTTTTCTTAGGTTTAGCTTAGTGCAAAGTACTTTTCAGAATTTTTTCAGAATTTCCCCATTTAGTTTATTATTTTTTATACCTTTTTTATATTAAAATTGTTTTTAATTCATATTAAATAAAATAAAAGTCAAAAAAATTTAATTCTTTTTTATTTAAATTTTCTTTTATCATTTAGGACTTATAAAAATTAAATTTTCATTTGTAAGGTTAAAATTTCAGAATTTGGTTTTTTAAAGAACGAGATTTGAATCACGTTATCGTTTTTTGTGTTTTAGCTTTATTTGCTTTTGTTTTTTAGTGTGCTGATAAGTATAAAATACACATATTCATTTATGCTTAAAATAGCCCAATTAAACCCAAAACAGATCAAAAATGGCAACAATATGCTTGTTTATGTGTTATGTGTGTGCAGGTACGGATATATCAGAAATCACAAGAAAACCATCAAAAACAAGCAAACACGGACACGAGAAAGGAAGAGTGTACAAAAGCCGGGAGCCAAAGCCAGAAAAAGTCAAATCTACAGTCAATCTTGGTCAACAAAAGTCAACAAGACCCAAAGTGTTTCAAAATAACCCCTCAACTTTCAGAAAAGTCCATAAATGGTCCCTAAGCCTAAATGGGCCACACCTGGATCCATAAGCCCATTACACTAGCCCATTTAGCTTTCCTATAAACCACAAGGGCCATTCCTGTCATTTTCAAAGATTTGTTTTACACTACACCATTTATAAAACAAACACAAGGGCCATATTTGCAATTTCCTCAAAGTCATAACTGAATTACATCTTTCAGTTAAAACAAAGGGCGCCAAACCCAAATACTATTCACCCATCATCCCTAGCTTTCACCATAGGTAAATCAAAGGGCTTTTTGAAATTAAAGGGTGATTACGTCTATTCAAGAGCTCCTAAACACAATGGCAAGGATAATTCAGTCAAATCAAGGACCTCATTAGCTCACTCTCAAGCTTAGTACACGTCAGAGCAAGGAAAGCACACATGGATATGGGATTTGCACTCATTTCACTCAGAGAAGAAACACAAATAAGCCTCTAACGGATTGCCAGCTTGGCAATCCGTGTGAGGTCACTTTGTGATCTAACGGCTCATAATCAATAGCCAATGATTGAATGATTTGATGGCTAGGATTCAGAGGAGCGTGTGCATCAAGAGAGACTAGAACCTTCATTGGCAGCCTATAAATACCCTCACAAATCACACACACACTATCTTTTTTTTCTAGCTTTTTCACCTAGAGTAGCTTATAGAATTTTGCTTATTGTAATTAATTTTTTATAAATCAGTTGTAATCCTTTTTTATATAATGTAATCAAAGCTTTTTAAATAAATTCAGTGTTTGTCTTTCCTTAATCTCTTTTAACTCAAATCTGTCAATAAGCCTTCATAAGCTCTAATAAGTCTATAAGCTTATTACCTTTGCAATTTGGACGTTTGAATATGGAAGGGGAGTTAACAATAGAGGAACTCCCAAGGACCATTACCCTAGCTTATTCATAAGCTAGGGAGCTGGTAGATAAGCTTATTTTGAGCATAAGCAGCCTTGTTGAGCTAGGCTATTTGTAAGTCTTCTTTTACTTTTATTGTCATTTAAATTCTAAGTCACCAAACAGAGATTTGTTACTTCTTTTTCATCAAGAACACGGCTTCAAAACAAACCTTGTAAGCATCCTCGATCGAGTGCCCCATCGGCTTGATTACTATTATGGAGCTTGAAATAACTCCTCTTTAGATAGTTGTAGCTCGTATTGATTAGAATTTTATCTAGGATAATAAAACATTGAACATAGATAATATATGCATAACGGAAATTAGTCATAATGAACAAATTTATTCACATAAGTTTTTCATTATTATCTTCATACGATGAAGACTATCTACAGTGCCCCATTCTACCTTTGATCAATGGTTTTATAGATAGTTTTAGAACGTGTTATCTAAACTAATAACAAGGAATCAAAGATCCTTGAGGCTAAAACTACCAAACCTAGGCGTCTCCTTAGAGAACTTGACACCTAAAACACACACACACACACACTTTTCTAGTGTTTACATATTTGACACACAGAAAACTATACGACCTATATCTCTTTATATACTAGAGATATTAGGTTTACAAAGGATAAGTATTAGAAAACAAACAAATCTTCCTAATTTTTACAATTATCTTTTAGGAAATCTTTTGTAATCTTCCATCTTTTGAAGAATTTCTCCTTTGTCTTTTAAGTCCTTCATCTTTTATATGTTTTGTCTTATCAACTCAAATATAATTCCCAACAGTTAATTTCTTATTTCAAGATTATCGTAAATTTTACTTGTGCGAAAAACTATTTGTTATTATGTATAATATACATAGTTTTTGACATTTGATGAGTATATAAATGTGTTTTCTAACCATTTTTATACAACACACATCTTTTATAAAATATTATATGTTTTAAAAAAAATAATGATGTGTGTATGTTAGAACCATGCAAGCACAAGCATTTTCTTTTTCTTAGTTACTAATGTATCAATACAATATTTTCTTTTGTTTAACCAACCCAAGGTCAAACAAAGCAAGTTGTTAAAAATATTTAAACATGTTGTTGAAAATAGATTAAATCGTTGGAAATATTTAAGTGACTAGTTTTAACACATTTAATAATATACTTAACAAGTTATTGAAATCTTATTCCTAAGTATATTCCCATACTCGAAAAGATTTACAAGATGTTTATGTAACATTTGTAAATTAAGTGATCTATGCCTATATGCATTGCAAAAACAATTTCGCAACTTAGTACAAAAAATCTAGCATAAGTTTTACTAGTGCATTTTTATGAATACTAATAACAAACAAGTTAAAAGACATATCCTGCACATATGTTTCTAGATAGCTTAACTATGAAATGCTACAAGCACGTAAGGGTTTAACTAACTATATTAATACATACACATAAGCAATAATCATTTAGCATAACGCACAAAAGTATTTGTCGTCGTTTTGTGTATTAGATACAACAATGTATACTTAGCTCGGTTTTGTTTGAAAACGAATTAGTTTCCTCCCCATTTCAAAAATTAACCAATTTTAATATTTTTGAAAAGTTAATTACACAATTTTTCAAATATATACCGACTAGAAATGCCCGACTCGAAGGAAAAGGTAAAATACAAGTTTTACGTCAAAACGAGACACAAATTTTTGAACACTTAGTATTTTGCATTTTTGACATACTTAAGTTTGGAATAAATACTTGAAAGTATTTTTAAACGAAAGTAGACTCAATTATCTTTAAAATGACGGGTGGCACGGCTATATATATATAAATATATCCGATCTCGATTAATCTCCGTCAAACTGATTAATCGTTAAGCGATATTCGATTATTCGGCTAACGTCTGGCAACTTTTACGGCCTCGTGTAATATAAATCATAACACTTTTTATGTTCTAAACCCCAATTAAAATAAAGGGAAATGATGCCTGCCAGCCACCTGATTCACTATTCAACTTCAAAGACCAAATTTGAAATATTTTTTCATCTAAATGTAAAGAAAAGCAGGCAAGATGCCTGCTTTGTGCAGGCATCATTTCCCCTTAAAATAATGTCGTCTTAGCACTGCGTATAAGAAAATGTACATGCCTGTTTGATTGTTTAGTTCTTTTATTGTTTGGCAAATGGCAATAAAATATGTTTTGGGCTGAGGACAAGTCCTTGACCCCTCCATGTGATTTATGAGAACTTTAAATTAAATCATACATTTTCTGATTGAATGTCCTTTTCTTTTTCTATATCCTTTGTTGGCATTCACATGCCATGCCCAAACTCTTGGATTTATAAATTCAAATCAACTATTTAAAAATGTGATTCAAAACACAGATTGGGACATTTGATTGCCTATTTTGACAAAGAAATAATATATAATTTTTCCTATATACAATAATCTTTATAGTTATTGAATTCAAAACAGATATAGAGTATATCTGGGTACATTGTTGGTGATTGAACATTAAAGGGACCCAACATTAAATAACATATTTTCAACAAGGATTCAACATTAAATTATAAAATCAGATAATTAAAAAGTTACTATTGTTACGTGTGATGAATAAGTAAAACAAGTTATAATAGGTCTTCACTATAATCACTATAGTAAATCACTAATTTTTTTTAAAGGTTTATAGTTGTATATAACATCAATTTAAATATCGTGTTTGTTTTCTAAGCGTATCTGCATTATGTATAAATTTTTTGAAGCCTTATTATAATCATCTTACCGAATTTAAATACAGTCAATTATAAAAATGTTCAATATCATAGACCTTATCATCATAACCAAACATGAAACAGATGTTCACAAACCTCTTCATCTTTTTATATAACTTTTGATAAACCATTGTAATGGATGACATGAGTTTGTTAAAGAAACAAGCATTAAGCATTAAATAATCATAGGTTGATATAAGATGTTGCAAGTACTGTGAGAGCCAACTTCAAAATATTACCGTAATAAAGAACAATTACAGTTAGTTGTCTATGTTTAAGTTATGAGATATGTTATAAAGACTTCTTCTAAAACGTCATTTGTATCTTTTATGTTTTTTGGTTATTTGAATTTTTAATTTTTTTAATTTTGTTTTTATAATTTTGTTTATATTATAAAACTGTTAAACGAAAAATGTGGAACAAAAAATATAAAGTTTAACAAGTTAAAAGTATTAAACTGACAAAAAGTAAGAAACAAAAACTGATAAAAAACTGTGTTATACTGTAACAGGAGCACAAAAGTTTTGCACTTTTTTGTACTTTTTTAGCAAGTCAAACACTTTTTTGGCGGGCCAGAGAGGGTAGGACAGTAGTACCCTTAAGTTATATAGTTTCCGGCTGGGGTTATTATACAAAGATGTTACTAAAGTTTACGTGAAAGTTCGCCTAAGTTACGATAGTTTCATTTTGTTCACTTAGGTTACTAAACTTTTAAAATACAGACCCCACTATAATTTCAGTGTTGATTTGAGTAACCTGAACGCATATTTTTTAATAAGTTTAGTAACATAAGTGCCGCGTTTTTACAAGTTAAGTAATGTTTACGTATATTTTTATAGGTTCGATAACCTCAAAAGTCATGTTTTATAACTTTAGTAACATAAGTGAACAAAATGAAACTATAGTAAATTAGACGAACTTTCGTGTAAACTTTAGATCGTTGTATAATAATCCTTTCCGGCTGTCATTCATGTTTTATAGCTACTACCACATCTTGCTATGTTTTTGGTATCTTCTGTACCATGGTCATCATTTTGTTGCCAAACTGTATTTTGATAGATTATTAAAAAAAACTCAAGTACTTATCAAATTTGCTAATTTGACTCACGCATGTCCTAAATTTAAAGGACATCATAATAATAATAAAGTTAAGTACATTTTTGGTCTTTGTGGTTTGGTGCGTTTTTCACTTTTGGTCCAAAATTAAAAAAAAAAATTTAATTTTAGGTCCAAAACACATATTTTAGTCCATTTTTGTTCCAATTCCGTTAACTCCATTAGGTTGACCAGCAAAACAACTTTAAAGTACCAAAATACCCTTGTTTGACAATGTGGAATGACTAAAATACTCTATGTTATTCTTTTATAATAATAATAATAATAATAATAAATTATTATTATTATTATTATAATTATTATTATTAAAACATAATATATATCTTATATACACATATACAATTCAAATCTTAAAAACCCTTCTCTAAAAAAAACCCTCTCCTTATAATATCCAACCACCGCCACCGGGCACTTCATCATCGTCCATTTACGACCACCATCTCAGGTATGTTATTACCCACCAATGGCTGATTTAGGTTGTTTGTTTTGCTCATTTATGATATTTCGGATTGGAGAAGAAGGTTTTTTTTAAAGAATCAACACCACCAATGGCGGATCTAGCCGGATCTAGTGGTGGTGGCGACGTGGGTCTCGTAGTTATGTCGTTGTAGCTCGGACAGTTAGGTAGGGGAAGATGATGATGGATTGGGAAAGGATGATGAAGATGGAGAGGTTTATTTGGTTGAGTTATTGTTTTGTATTTGATGTTAATAAAAATCTATAGAAAGGGTTGTGAAGTGAAAGTGAAGGATATGGATTACATAGGATCCAAAAGCTCCCTATTTGAAAAGTGTAGAATGTGTGCTTGTATATAATTCCAAGGGTTTGTTTTTGTCTACTTTAGTTTTTGGGTTTATGAGCTCAATAGATCGATCTATGCGAAGTCTGTAAAACTCAATAGATCAAAGGTTTGGCGTTTCATTCAATGTAATATCAAAATCTTAGATGCGTGTGAGGTACGGTTGAGGTGGTTATTGTTGGGGATGGTGGTAGCTCGCACGAGATATGATGGCTATAATAAAGAAGAAAGTGTTATTAATTTTTTAGATATTAAAGAAAGACAGAGAGTGAGTTCTGTGTGGAGACCCATTTGTGTTTTTTTATCTAATGTCACGAAAAAAGAAAAAATACCCATTATTTAACAGTCCAAACAAGTCAGACTGACGGAGTGGAGACCATAATTGGGAGGGGGGGGGGGGGGGGTGAAAGTGAAACGAAATCATGTGTTTTGGAGCAAAACCAAAACTTTTTTAAATTTTGGACCAAAAGTGAAATACGCACCAAACCACAAGGACCAAAAATGTACTTAACTCATAATAATAAGAAGAATGTGATGGTTTCGATAGTCATTGTCATAGATACATGCTTGTAGGTTTGAAACCATTTCTGATGATTATCCTATACCATTTCTTACAGCATCCCACTATGGTAAATCTTTCTAAAGGTTTATAATTGTGTTATGACATTAATTTATAAACCTTTTACTTTTATAAACCTATCTTCACTATGTATAAACCTTTTCATGTTTTATAAACATCTCACATAATTCAAATGCATTAAATTATGAAAATGTCTAATATCCTAAAGCTCTTCATGCCACATAAGCTTGAAATAGATGTTCACTATGGTTTACAAATTTTTAGACCTCTTCATAATTTTATAAACCTTTTTCATAAACCACCATAGTGGATGCCCTTATACTTATACATGGTTTACATACAAGTTGACAAAATTAGAGCAGGTCGACGGAATGATAACCTGTATAAGCTCTAACGTTACAACAAAAAATGTTTGATACCTTAAATTGAAAAAGAATATTACAATATAGGTTTGGTTCGTATTTACAATGAAAAAGTGAAATTTAGGTTTTTCTAGGTCGAAAAAATGAAAACCGATGGCTTTGTTTATGTCATGGTTCGACTGATGACACCATGTCACCCTATCGCCTTGATAAATTAGGCGATCAGGCATTCGTGGTGTTTCATTGAAAGGAATTTTATCGATAAAACTGTACCGTTTATGTCTTGACCGATTTGCCTAGTCGTAAGGATCAGAAATATGATGCATCATGTTGTAGTATGTCATCTACATTTTAAAGATAGTCAGTTATTCAATCATTTTATCGTAATAGCTACTAAACCATATCATTTCGCATATTACACTATGATCCATATTATACCATTACAATGCATTACGCTATGGCGTATCTACATTGTAATATCTTTTAGGTAGGTGTTTTGCCACCACCAATTGCCTCCCATAGTCCTAGGGCTAGGATCCGACATCAGTCAAGCATATTTATCCTCCTGGCAACCTTGGGTATGCTGTGACGTAATACCAATAGACCGTACCATAAAAGCTAGTAGCACCGCAATTCATTGATCTCTGTTATGGCATACGACCAATGAATCCAATAACCACCTCATCCCGCATCAGCCATGTACCCACAGACATTACGTTATGCCATAGCTGCCTGCAGGGTTTAGCTAAGAGAGTGTAACAACTACGGGTGGCGCACTAGTAAAAAATTACCATAGGGTAAGACCTTGAGCCCATCGCTTTACCAATCTTTTATTTTTATATCCAGTATTAAAATGATTTTCTTCAGAAAGAAGTTTTACGTATGAACTATGCATGAATTCATACCATGATTTGTTAATTTTATAAAACAAATTTTTTATAATAAAATGCGTAAAAACTCAGGTTTACCCTTCCCAAACCTTTTTAGACATGTTAGCTAATTTATAGACCTATTCATTTTATTACGCTAACTCCCCATCAGAGACTAGTGCTTAAGTATAATTTTTCTCCTAACTTTAGCATAGACGCCTTAGTTTTTTTATGTCTCTAAATAATACCGGTTGACATATTATTTACCAGATAAGTGTTGATCCCAATCTAGATCGATTCCTTAACTTGTCTAAGGTTAAATTATTTTGGATAAATCCAAAATAACTTGTTGTAGAAACTTTGTATGTATACTAAAGTGTATGCGGAATCTACACCTTAATATCTAGAAGTATAATGAATAAAACAGTAATTGTGAATGAACAATGAATAAAACCAAACGCTCCAATATTATTAGATCAATAATACGAGTACTCTTCACTAGTACTAAGGTTTACAACCTTGAAGCTTTTTAATCAACTTTACAACTATGAAAAGCTTGTATATCAACTAATGCCCTAGAGCCTCCTTTATAGACTAAGGAGTCCTAGTCGGCATACAACATATACTAAAGATAAACATAAACTTATAGAATATTCTGACACAATCTATTCTATAATTATCTTCTAATCTTCATCTCCAAGTAATCCTTATCTCTTTACTCATCTTTATCTTATGACAGTAGCAATTCTTCTAACAGTTGTAATCCAGCAGAATAAACTTTTTGTACTAGCAGTACTGAGCAGCAGTAACTCTAAGAATCATCTTGAATTCTTTAAGTCCCAATAATCCTCCCCTAAACTTGTTGATCATAATATGAATCTTCAAGTTTCTTGATTAAAAGTCTTCATCACTTATCCGGAAGATGCATTCAAACCTTTTATTGACCCTTTTGCTGCTTTACCATTAGCTTGAGTAGTTGGTAGCACATCTCATTCCAATAATCAGCTTGAAGTTTCTTGTTTAGCATATTTGTGATTGTTATTGGTATGAGGGGATATCTCTTTTCAACTAACATAAAGATGTTCACATTTCTAAACCTTACAAAGTGCAATCCACATGAATCAAACAACTTCCAAATAGACACTTTGTATCCTTGTAGATTTCTCCATACATCACTCTTTATGTCTAGTTCAAACATGACTTTTAAATCACCCCACAACACTCTTTCATGTTCATCTTCAGGCCTTGTATCACCATGCTTTGTTTTTACCAACTTCCAAAGAGTCTCTAAAACTTCTCTATCAATACCTTGAAGCATCCTAATCATAGAAGAATATCTCTTGGAACTTCCATCAGCTCTTATCAATTGATAATGTCCTATTATTCCTTCTTTAATAAGCTTGTATTCAACAATCACTGGTGGTTTGGTAGCAAGTGGTATAGCATCAATTGCTATATCATCATCTTTGACTATCACCAGATGCTTTTTCAGCTCAGCTTCATTATCCTCTTCAACTTCTTCATTCTCATCAGTCTTTTGCTTCTTAGACTTATCAGATTATAGTTTATCCCCTATCTTGTGTAATTTCTGTCTTCTTAGAACTGCTTTCATCCTTCTTTTTACTAATTTCTTGAGCTTCTGAATTCATAGCCACAAAAGAATTTACTCTCTTTATCTCCTTGTCAAACAGCTTTTGTATTTCATCATAGCTTCTGCTCTTTAGCTAATTGTATTTATATCCACCCATATGCTTAAGATAGACAGACATTTGATTTCTCTTTTGTGCCTTGGTAGGAGGTCTATTTCTCTTTTCTTGTGCTCTTAATGCAGCAAAATGTTTTCTCCTCTTCTCCATGAATTCCATAAATAGTTTTGCCTTCTCCTCATCTGTCAACTCCTCTTAATCTCTTGTTTGGAGTCTCTCAGCTAGCAATCTATCAGCCTCCATCATTGCTTGTGTATTTTCCCATGATTCAATCAAAGCTATGTTGGCTTCTTCTTCCTTTTTCCTTGCCATTTTCTCTTCTTCTATAAGTTCAGCTTGCAACTGAGCTTTAAGATTTCTTGCCATTTCTTCATCAAGAGCAACTTGATCTTTCCTTTTCAAAGATACTTCAGGCTCAATCATTATTTCTTTGCCTTTGTCCTTAGTCTTTGAAGGTTGTGATGCTTGTGGAGATGATGTTGTTGTTCTGAATTCACTTGGCTCTTGAACTACAACCCCTCTAGCCTTGGGTCTTGCAGTTGTTGTTGTAGCAGCAGTAGTAACAGCTTTAGGTTTAGCTGCTTTGATTCCAATAAGAGTTTGAGCCAAAGTTAATTCATTAATAACTATTGTTGGAGCACTGGTAGGAGTAATGTCATCAATCTTGGCAGCAGTAACTCCTTCATCAGCAGTAGTAATTGGTTGCTTGAGCATCCTTTGCCTTTTCTAAATCAAGAACCTATTTCTGTAAATTGTTACACAAAAGCATTAATTCAGATAGTTGCATGCTATCCTCACCACTGAGAGGTGGATCATTGGAAGGTGTAGGAACACTATCATCTTGTTGTGTCTCCTCTTGAGTAACTATAGTGTCCTGTCTCTGTTTCCTCCTGGACTATTTCTTCTGAGATCTAGAGGATAATGGTTGAGTAGTAAGGGGTGTTTGATTAGAATCAGTAGGAATGCCTGAATCTACACCCTCATCTTGAGTAGGTTGAACCATCATTGTTTCAAACAAAGGTGTTATCTCCCAGAAAAATCCTTTTCCCTTCTCCTCATAATTGCAAGATTTTCTTTGTGTGTGAAGGGTTAACATAAATCTTCTTATGATGTGACATATCACCAAGCTGTTGATTAATGAAAACTTGTAGAAATCATGGATACATCAGAAATTTAACCCCTCCATCTAAGTGTTTCACCATAGCATCAAAAATGTACTTAGACAGATTAAATTTTTGATTTGTAGCCAAGCATATGATTAAAGAAGCCATTGTACTACTGAATTCATTCCATGCAGTGGATTTGGCACTAAGGCATTGGGTAATGGTATGAATTAAGAACTTCCATTGTGGAGAAAAGAAAGCTTTATAAAATGTAAGCTTTTGAGAAGGTTTTTCATACCCCATCCGTTCCAATTCTTCAAAAATTGTAGCAGTTGGCAAATAATTCAGTACTCCTGCATTTCCAAGTGAAGATCTCACTTCGATTGCTTGACTCCATGATGATCACTATTGTTATAATTAGGGCTTGTAACTGACGTTCACCATTGGCAGTGTTTGCCTTTGCCGTTGCCCAAAATTGTTGAATGCAAGATGTGTAGATGATAGGATTGACAGTCAATGCATAACGAATCTGATTAGCATTCAGAAAATCAATAATCTCATGAAATCCATCACTTTTGTTGGGATTCAGAGCTTCTACACTTAGTACTGCTAGTTATAGTTAGTTAGTACTGCCAGTACATTGTTAGTACTGCCAGTATAGTTAGTACTGTTAGTTATATATTAGTACTGTTAGTATAATAGTTAGTACTGCTTAAGTGATATGCATGAGTTATATTAGGAATAGATATGCATGATCACTTGACGCGTTTTGTAAGCCCATTAGGGTTTTCCTTAGTGTATAAAAGGAACCCTACAGCATAGTTAGATATATCAAACACATATCAATTTATAGTTAGTTATTCTGTAACCTAGGCAGAATATTTGCAATCAATATATTCAAGTTTAGTATTCATTGTTCTTCTTAGTATTGCAAGTTAGATTCCGCATAACTTATAGTATTCATAATCATAGTTTCTCATATAGTTAGTTTGGATCTATCCAAGTTAACTAAGCTTTAATAAGTCTAAAGAAGATCCGTTTCATTGGGACTTCACAAGTGGTATCAGAGCTTGTGGAGAAACTCTGAATAAAAAGAACTTTATCAGATCTAGATCTTTTCCTATAATACACAATGTCTGGTGAAGAACCTGCATCACAAATAGCACCAGTAGAATCTCCTCAAATAGTGTCTAATGTAAAACATCCTATGCTCAAGAAGGGTTAATATACCCTTTGAAGCATGAGAATAAAGCAGTATCTCACTAACAGAGATTATAGTTTATGGCAAGTGATCTCGAATGGTGATGGTCTTATACAAGTAACAACTAATGAAAAAGGTATTAAAACTGAAGTACCTCCAAAGACTGCTCAAGCACTATTACAAAGACAAAGAGAAAGAAAAGCTAAAAGCATCTTGCTTTTGGCTCTTCCTGATGAGTATCAACTGAGGTTCCATGGAATAAAGGATGCAAAGTCTCTATGGGCTGCTATCAAGAGTAGATTTGGTGGCAATGTTGAATCTAAAAAGATGCAGAAGACTGTTTTGAAGCAACAATTTGAAAACTTTTCTGTATCTAACACAGAAGGCTTAGACAAAGCATATGATAGGTTTCAAAAACTTATCAGCCTTCTAGAAGTTCATGGTGCAGCTGTTCCTAATGAAGATGCAAATCAGAAATTTTTAAGAGCTCTACCTTCATCATGGAACAATGTAGCCTTGATTATGGGGAACAAAGATGGTATAGATGATTTGGATATTGATGATCTATACAATAACCTAAAATTGTTTGAAGCTGATATCAAAGGTTCCTCTGGATCATCTTCAAACTCTCAGAATGTGGTCTTTCTCTCTGCAGAAGACACTAGCAACAGTAATGAAGTTAATACTGTTAATAGTGTTTCTACTGCATCAGTTCATAATTCTCAGGGACAAGCCTCTTCATCATCATATACTGATGATCTAATGTTCTCATTCTTTGCTAATCAGTCAAATAGTCCACAACTGGATGATTGTCACACCCCCAGACGGGGCCTGGACGGAATACGTGTCCGAGGGCGTGACGTCATAACAATCTGAACACAAAGCAATAAAGAACGACCACTAATCATGGACGTTTGAAAAATAGTTGTACTCGTTGCATAAAGAAAATATATCTAAGTTTTACAACCAGTCATAAGAGAGTTAAATGTAGCGAAAGCATAACAAAGTTTGATAATATGACAACGAGTATATAAATAGATAAGTCTTGAAATTAGGGAAGTCACATAGCACATAGACTCCATTTAGCATCAAGAATCAAGCCAAGCTAAGCACCTGAGAAAACATGCTTAAAACGTCAACATAATGTTGGTGAATTCATAGGTTTAAGTTAATATAAGAGTGGACCACAAGATTTCAAAACG
>BQNB010000708.1:0-41350 GCA_026074375.1 Tanacetum coccineum | reverse complement strand
AAAATAGGTTATTAGGTAATAGCAAAATGGTTTATGTGATGGTAAGAACATAGTTTATAAGGTGGTATTTTACTAGATGATAGTAAAATAGTTTATAAAATGAGGGTTTATTACCCGATAGTAAGATAAATTATTATTGATAGTAAAACAGTTTATTAACGATAGTGGGAATAGTTTATAGAGCGATTGTGGAATAGTTTATGAGATGTTAGTTCATTTGACGATAGTAAGATGATTATTAGTAAAATACTTTATCATGTGGTAGTGAACTAGTTTATAATGTAGTTGTAAAAATGTTTGAAGGGTTATAATAGTTTAGGGAGTGGCTTGCATAAATAAATAGAGAGTTAAAGTAAAATTGACAAGGTTTTCACGACAAACTAAGTTTGATAGATAATTTAAATCATCCATGCGTACAACGAAATTCAAAAGAAAGTACAACACAAATTCCTATAGGAAATAGAGTATAAGAAAGTTCTCGCTTAAGTTTCACCAGGTAATACGGAAAGGCCTCTCCCTAAACATTAACATTATTTGCCAAGACACTAGAGTCTCCACAAGTTTTTCCTTTCCATTGCTTGTTCACTTGGTTCTGGTTCTTCCTTTCTGGACAACCATTTTTGTAATGTCCTAGCTCTACACTCATAACAGGTAACTTCAGCCTTTTGTTTTGCCACTGAGGGCCTTTGTTTCGCTCTCGGGATTGGGGTCCTACAATCTCTTGTTTGATGACCCACCCGTTTGCAATTGCCACATTTTGCCGCACACGGGCCAATGTGGTGAAACTTGCACTTGTTACACAATGGTAGATTTCCAACATAGCCTTTCTTGTAGTGTGTGCTCTAAACACCTTATGCCCTTTGTTTTGTTGTTGGCTAGAGCTTCCACCATGGTTACCTTCCCACTTCCTCTTGTTGCTAGCATTCTCTGCTACTTTATCTTGCTATCGTTCGACCCGGTTCATTAAGTCGCAAGCCACGTGGGTCTTTGCCTCGTAGATAGCAATAGTCTCGATAGCATTAGCCCCTCGCAGGGCTACCATTTGCTCTATTTTCGCAAAACTCATCCTTTGATTCGTAGTTGACATTGTTTCTTTAAGATGTAATACCCCCAAATTGGGTCGCAGAGAAATATGGGTCTAGGGGTGGTACTTCATAGATCAATAGCACAAGATATATATAAGAACGACCATTTAAAAGTCGTTTAAAACTGATACATTGGATTTAACAAATTGTTGTTACATAAGTCCGAAACTTCACTTGATCATTGTTCAAAATACAAAGATTTTAGTCCATAACAAAAGTATTCTCAAAATCTAATGCAACCAAATCTTTTATGCATATGACTTCAAAAATAACGACCACCAATGTATCCCTGGTCTTGCACCTCATTGATCTCCTGAGAAAATACTGCTTAAAACGTCAACAAAAATGTTGGTGAATTCATAGGTTTGTAAAATATATAATGTAGGACCGCAAGATTTCCCCATGATAATGCAACAGATGAAAACATCATAAAATGTGATTACGATTCCCTAAGCTCATGACACTGAAGCTCGACATGTATGAATTGCAATATAAACTGCCAACATTTCCCGTGATGATGTTCTAACCCGCAACATCCTAAATTCGATATGGTATACGTTCGTTGTCCAGCAAACCGGCACAGTGAGCATGACTCACCCGAACGGGGATGTCAATCCCAAATGGATCTATTTATAACATTCGCGCTCACAACAAGTAATTGATAATGTTCACTTGCGTCCAATTGTAAAACATGCATATGTTTCTCACCATAAAACTTGTAAATCATTAAAATGTAAAACGTGGGCTATGAACTCACCCAGTGTGAGCGGTATCGATAATGTATTTCAAAATGCTGTTGAAATGCGTACAATTAATGACCGAATGCAACCAAATTAAATATAGGTCGTATAAGTACTAAGCACTTTGATTAACTAATACCATATATAATTCTATATAGTTACATCACCATCTAATTGCGTTTATGAAATCATATTTATAAAGTAAAAACGTTTATAAATATTACTTTAGTAAAAACAACGTAACCTTTTCCGTTTTTAAGCCCGATTAGTATGTTCTTACGTTCACGCTTAGTATTAGAATGATTATCAAAAATTTTCTTTTTCATAATTTATGGGTCCTCTGTAGGTACAGTAATTTTTACGGGTTCATTGGATTTTATAAAATTATTTTTATAAAATTAATCGTCGTAAACCCGTAAATGTCGTATCTTATTCGTTTTAGCTCCGATTTTAGTGATTCTTTCGAGTACGTCTTTGTAATTAAAAGTTTTATCTAATTTTTCATAATAAATATCTCTGATATGAACAATAACTTTTATAAAATTATTTTTTTTAAGTTATTTATTATCGTAAACTTGGGAAATTCATAACTCCTTCGTTATTGATCTAAAAATTACGATTCTTAATGTTTTGGAATCCTAAAAATATGTAATTTTTATGAAAAATAACCAACCATTTATATTAGATCTAAAAATCAAATAGTTTTTATAAAATTTCTTTTATAAAGGAGTTTATTATCGTATAACTTGTAATTAGCGTATCTCCTTCGTTATAAATCGGTTTTTCGAGTTTTCTACATGCCTACGATCGTCATGACATGTAGTATTTTACAAAAAAATATAAAATATATATGTTATTTTCGTATTTCCAACAGAAGGTTTTAAAGTTTTCATTAAAATGTGTTTAAAATTAGTTTTTATAACTTTTTAGTTTAACCACATTGATACAAGTCATTTACAACCACTTATACCATGTGTCTTATGTACTTAGGGTCCCTAGTTGATCATTTGTCTAAATATTTTCCAAGAATCACAAGATCCATATGTCTACATACTTATTTATTCATGAACTTTTTATATTATACATTTTTAGGTAACTTGTTTATATGAACTTTTTATACATAAACCACACTTATACAATACTTATACATCCATTATAACGTGATATTAACATCCATATATCATATATAAAAGTGTACCAAATCATAAACAAGTGTAAAAATCCATTTTACAAGTAAATAAGTTCTTAGATGGTGATTAACTATACAAAACATTTTAATATGCATAACATCACAAATGTGAAGAGATTAAGGTTTTTTTAGGATAAAATTATTATGATGTAAGATGATGAAACAATATGACTAACCCTTGTTTTGCAAAAAAAACCCCTAGCTTTCTAAGTCCTTCAAAAAACCTAATTTCAGGTAAACCCTAATCTTGACCTTCTTGCTTAATCACATTGTAAGCCTTAAACCAAATCTTCTAAAACCGTAGGAAATCTCTAGATATGATGTAGGAACACTTTTGTATGTTGTAAATAAAATTTGTATGGATGGTTTATGGTGGTGGTTTTGGCCGTGGCATATGAGGAGAGAAAGAGAGTTTTTGTGTTGTTTTCACTTTAGCAAATGAGATGTGTGTGTTACTTCTACTAGTGAATGCCTTATATAACTCACATGGCTAGTCAAAGATCACATGTGATAGTCTTAGGAAAGTCTTAGACAATAAGAGGATTTCTAGGGAAGTCTTGGTCAAGACTTGTGAAAGTCTTAAAGGTTTATTGAGTTGTTGAATGTACAAGATCAAGTTGCAAGTTTGTTGATATTTCTCTTTGTGTTTTATTCACCAATCCGGACCCTTTATACCTATATATATAAGATTTTTCTTGTTTATTTTTAAGTATTAGGATATATTAAATGGGTATTTGTTGAAACGCGTAGTAAATTTTGGTGTTAGTGAATGCCTAAACATATTTTATCGCGAAACGTAAACTCTTTACGCAACCAATAAAATAAAAATGAAACAAAGTTAATAATTTTTCATTTCAAATAATTACTAACAAATTGCTTGTTGTTAACATTTAAATTGTTTGATGTCCGTTTACATTGAACGATTAATTTTTAGCTTTCCGTTTTAACTTAACTGATTTTAATTTTAAAAGCAAACGCGTTAAATACTAATTAAATAGTTGAAGTTTTTGACGTCGTAAATGACCTGAAAACACGGGTTGTTATAGTCTTCCCCCATTAAAGAGCCTTGTCCTCAAGGCTTAAGACGCGGCACTTGACGACGGTGCGGTTTCTGTGAAGAGATGTCGTAATTACTTCTGAATTGGTCTTCACGTCGTCCTATGTAACTCAGGACCACTCCTGGAATTCATAAACTTTGACAATTGGGATACGGACTTAATTTTATATTGTTTTAACTTCTCGGTCTTTGTATTTATACTGGTTCTCTACAAAATCAAAGGTGTCTTAATATGGAGTCCATCCAACGGAACGGCTAATGGTTCGTCGGCATAGCACTTCTTCAAGTTGGATACATGAAACGTATTGTGAACCCTGCTTAGCTCTTGAGGAAGTTCAAGCTTGTAAGCAACGGCTCTAACCTTTTCTAACACTTTGAAAGGTCCAACATATCTGGGGGGGGGGTTGGAGGTTTAGCTTCCATTCGTTTTCCAAAAGTGTAATATTCCTTTTTCAAGGTGAAACCTTGAGCATAAACTCTATCTCCAACTTGTAAATTTCATCGGCTTACGATTTAAATCGGCGTAACTTTTGTCGATCACGTGCTTTAGCTTGGTGGCCGGGAAGGGGATGGCGGGGGGGGGGGGGGGTGCCGGCTTGTTCTTTTCTTGATCTAAACGATTTTCCTTTATCGTTATCATTGAACTATTTGACCAGTGAGTTGACTTCTCCAACCTCGGGCCAAAAAATAGGTGAACGATACTTTTGACCGTAAAGTGCTTAAAATGGTGCACATTGATGCTAGCGTGCAGCTATTGTTATATGAAACTCGGACTGATGGTATATGGTTAACACAACCCTTTCCAATGTCGATCACAAAGCACGCAAAATATCATAGAGAGTTTGAATAGTCTTCTCTTTGTCCGTCAGTTCTACGGGATGATATGTAGTATATATCCAAGCAAAGTACCCAATGCCTTTGAAGTGACCTCACAAAAATTTGACGCAAACCTAGGGTCGCGATCACAAATGATTGAGACATGTATCCCATACCTCATGACCACCTCCTTTAGGTACATTCTTGCCAGTTTTTCCATGGGATCGGTTTCCCTCATTGGTACAAAGATTGCAGACTTAGTGAGTCGGTCGACAATCACCCAAATGGTGTCGTAGCCTTGTGACGACTTAGGAAGCTTCATGACAAAATCCATAGTGATATTGTCCCCACGTCTATTGAGGTATCTCAAGTGCACCACAACCCGATGGCCTTTGATGTTCAGCCTTGACCTTACCACATGTCAGACATTTGCTAACATAGGTGGCGATGTCGGCCTTTATATCAGTCTACCAATATAGCTTCTTCATGTCTTGATACATCTTGTCAGAACCCGGATGAATAGAGTATTTTAACTTGTGGAACTCGTGCATGATCACAGTCCTCAAATTGCCATAACAGGGTAACCAACTCCTGCCATTTAAGCATAGAGTTCCATCCATGAGGGGTTCCAACCTTTTATGTTTTATGTTGTCTTCTGGGTCCTTAGGAATTCTCAATCAACATACCATTCATCATCTTCTTTCTTGATGTTTCTGGTTTCCGTGCTTCAGTCCTGTGCAATTCAAAGATTTTTGCTTAGGAAGATCCAAGCCAATAGTCATACTCCAAGGCTCGAACATATTAATGCGTTTAATTAATTTTCTTTCTGCTCAAAGCATCAGCAATCAACATTTGCTTTCCCGGGTGATACCGAATCTCAAAATCGTTAATCAACTCATATCACTCAATCTAACCAACAACGTTGTCTCATGTTCAGCTCCTTCTGATTAAGAATGTGTTGCAAACTCTTATTATCAGTGAACACCGTACACCTGGTTCCGTACAAATAGTGCCTCCAAATCTTTAAAGCAAACACTACTGCTCCATGTTCCAAACCATGAGTCGTATAATTCTTCTCATGAATTTTCAATTGGCGTGATGCATAAGCAATCACCCTCTCTCTTTACATCAACATACCGCGCAAACCTTTGATTAAAGCATCGCAGTATGCGATAAAATCTTTGCTTCCTTCAGGTAAAGCCAGAATTGGTGCACTACACAACTTCTACTAGTTGAAACGTTACTTCTTGTTTGTCGCCCCAAACAAACTTGACCTTCTTCTGAGTGAGTTTGGTCATTGTCTTGGCGATCTTCGAAAATCCTTCAATGAATCTTCGGTAATACCCAGCAAGACCTAAAAATTGCCGAATCTCCGTTGGCGTTTTAGGAGATGCCTAATCTTTTATGGACTCGATCTTGGCAGAATCCATGTGAATGCCTTGACTATCAATCACGTGGCCGAGAAATTATACCTTGGGAAGCCAAAATTCACATTTAGAGAATGTAGCGTACAACTCCTCTTTCTTAAGCAATTCTAGAATTGCCTTAATATGTTCTTTGTGTTCCTTCTTGTTCTTAGAGTAGATAAGGATATCGTCAATAAAGACAATCACAAATTTATCCAAAAATGGCTTGCACACGCGGTTCATGAGATCCATAAATACCGCTGGTGCGTTCGTCAAGCCAAATGTCATAACTTGGAACTCATAATGACCATATCGAGTTCTGAATGCCGTCTTCGGAATATCTTCTTCCCGTACTCGAAGCTGGTGATAACCTGATCGCAAGTCTATCTTAGAATAAACACTGGATCCTTGTAGTTGATCAAATAAATCGTTGATCCTTGGGAGTGGATAACAATTCTTCACCGTTAGCTTGTTCAGCTCTCGGTAGTCGATGCACATTCGAAACGATCCATCCTTCTTCTTGACAAACAAGACCGGAGCTCCCCAAGGCGAGGAAACTATGTCCTATGAAGCCTTGTCAAAAAGTTCTTGGAGTTGGTCTGTCAATTCCTTCATTTCAGATGGAGCTAATCGATAAGGTGCCCGTGCTACGGTGCAGCAGCAAGTATCAAATCGATTTGGAATTCCACTTGTCGAGTCGGAGGGAGACCCGGCAAGTCTTCAGGAAATACTTTAAGAAAATTTTGAACGATCGGTACGTCCTCAAGTCGCTTCTTCTCTGACTTGTCTTCAGTCTCCTTTGTAGTAACATGTGCCAAAAAGATAGGACATCCTTTTAGCATGTATTTTTAGGTTTTAGTGCATGAGATGATGTTCAAACGAGTCTCATTTCCTTATGTTTTTACCGGTGCTTCAGTCACGCGAACAATCAATGTTTCATTTCCCTAGGGAATACAAACGATGTTCTTGGCATAAACGATGACAGCTTGGTACTTTGCCAACCAATCTATACCGACTACCAATTTCTACGGGCATTAAGTCTATGTTTAATGGGTAATTTATGAAATTTAGTGTACAACCCCGAATGATAGCGTTTAACCCAATTATTCTCTAGTCAGCTAGTTCAACATCATAATAATGATCTAAGGTAGATGATGCGATATCAATTTGGGAGCTAAATGCAGTAGACACAAAGCTTCTATCGGCACCAGTATCAAATAAGACAGAAGCATAGCGGTTGTTTAGAAGGAACGTACTAGTAACAACATTGAAGTCTGGGTTTGTCCCTGTACGGCCTACCGCATACACTTTCACTGGAGCATTGCTATTTCCACCTTGGTTACCATGGTTATTGTTTTTTAGCTTTGGACAATCCCTCTTGAAATATCCCTAGGCTCTACATTCATAGCAAGTAGGTTCTTGACCTACCCTAGTGCCCCTCCGATTGTTAGTAGTGTTGGCACTTGCAGTACTCCTACAGTCACGAGCCAGATGGCTAACTCGGTTGCACTTGTCGCATTTGGGAGCACATGGACCATCATGGTGATAATTGCATTTAGCACATAGGGGTTTAGATCCCCCGTATGGCTTCTTCTCACCAGATCCTGCAGTGTAGGCCCGGCCAGTGTTCTACCTCTTGTTTTGTTGTTGTTGTTGGTTATCATCTTGCTTTCTTTTGTTCTCAGTCTGACGCTCAGCAAAAGTGCGGATTTTCTTATCTATCAGCTCAGTTGCTATTTTAATTGCCTCTTGCGTTGTCTTAGGCTTTGATGCCACTATACTTCCGTGGATCATGTCGGGCAAACCACCGACATATCTCTCAATCTTTTCAGACTCTTCAGGAAACATTCTAACACACAGCAATGCCAGTTCCTGAAAACCTTGGTTGTAACCTATCACGTCGGTACATTTCACCTTCAAATTCTACAATTTAGCCTCGAGCTTCTTAATCTCGGTCCTCGAGCCGTACTTGTCAGTCATCTCCTTTTTCAAGTCTGCCCAAGTCATTTCATACGCAACATCATGACCAACAGTCCTAACGTAGGAGTTCCACCACGTTAGAGCACTTCCAAGAAGAGTACAATGAGAAAAAAAAATAATTGATTTGGTTTTCCACATAGCAGTTGCTTATAATGAACACAGTTTCCATTTTCTCAAACCATTGAATCAATTCGACAACTCCTTCCGTGCCCTTGAAATTCAAAGGTTGGCACTTCATGAAGTCTGGGTAAGTACACTCACGAGCAGCTCGCTTGTTTCTTCTAACACCCGTTCCCGAATTATGACTGTCATCGCCATTCATGCTTCTGTCCGCATCACGTACTGCCAAAGCGGCAGTAACGCCTTGGTCGATCATTGTCTTAAGCTAGGCATTAGTCACAGTGGTAGTGGTGGCGGTTGTTGCGGCTGGTGTTGATCTTGTGGTTCTTTTTGGTGCCATTTTCTTCAATCACAAGAAAATATAATACCCGTTAGATTTCATAAAATCATAACCATGACATGACATATACATAATAAATAAAGTTAGATCACAACACACAGTGAAATATGCAACCGATTTGCAATCAACAATGATATAACTAAATCGACATTCATTCATAATAAATTCGATTACAGTTATGACATAATACATCCTTTCCATATATAATCTGGAAACACACATGACCGATTCAGATACAAAATGATCACTATGATTAGGTTACAAAATGAAATATAAACAACCTAAAGCCTTACTAGCCGAGAGTTACCCGTAATACTTAGTAGGCTAAACAACATAGCTACAACATAACCAATCTAAGAGCTACTACCGGCCTCCTCTGGTATCTCGGGCTGTGCTGGACCTCTAGCGGGTCCCTGCTATCCCTGCAGTGTTGTCACATGTGTCTGCAGTGTACTCATCAGTCTTAGTGTCTCTGTCTGCTATGCCAATATAGTAGTCCTTAGTTCTCTTACCTTAGAACGGGAGGTGTCACTAGCATCCATCGACCGTCCTCAGGCCTCACAGGAAAGTCTAGCCTCTCCTTCCTGAGTAAAGCAGTGCGAGCATGATCACGTCTGTCTCTAAACAGCGTGTTGAGCCGACCGCTCATCAATAACCTGTCATCCTACGCATCATCCAGCCTCCTATATATCTCATCCATATCTTGTCTGACAATAGTGACAAAGTTTGTCACCCTCTGGCTAAGCTCTGCCACATCGGTAACTACTGGTGTCCCCTGTATGTCCTCAACCATATCCTCCTAAGTGTTTATGATCCCATAACTAACATATCTCTTAGGGTCTCGCCTAATCTCATCATTTAAAGTGCCAACAAATCCATAGTATGCTCTAAGTCCTTTAGTGGTTCTAGTAGTGGGAGCAGATGAACTCTCACCGACCTCATATATCAGACCTAGAGCAATGCACAACCTCTTTTGAGGCGGCAATGTAGCCTCGGAAACACCTGCTCTATAGTCAGTAGAGGGTAAAAGCAAAGGTGGTGATGGACTAGGTAAAGGTATAGGTAGGAGTGGTGGTGTACCTGATGGTGGTGTCTTTGATCAAGATGCTAAGATGTAGGTGGATGGTGCAGCAGCTCTCATCATAGCCACAGATGCCCTGGTATGTGGAAGTACAATAGGTAGTGGTAGTGGTAGTGGATGGGAAGTAGATGGTGTCTCGGCTCTCAGCCGGATCATAGCAGCTTTATATCCCAAATGATAAGTAGGGCTAGCAGGTAGTGGTGGAGGTAATACAGGTACTGGTGATGATACTGGTAGTGGTGGTGAGGGAATCTGAGGTAGTGGTGATGACCATGAGGAGAGTGGTAATGGTGGTGGAGTAGGTATAGCAAGAAGTCTGGCAACCTCTGTATCTAAAGGAAGTGATACGGTGATTAAGCTCGGATGATATCTAGCGACGTAACATGGTGTATAGGTGGTGGGGATAGGAGTCGGCAGAGCTGGGTGCTCCTACTCCTTCTCCTATCGGCCTGTGTCTTATCTCATATCTTCTATCCTCGTCGTCATCAGTTGAATACTTCTTCTCATCGTCATCGTCTCCTCCGTCGGCAGGATAATCAATGGGGTCTTCCTCGGGACATCTCAGGTTTCATCTCATCCTTCTCTGGATCGGAGTCTGCAATGTACCCTGGTGAGTTGGCAGTAGGTGAGACAGCAGCAGGCAGTGGCTGTTCCTACGGGAAAACACCTCATCGGATATACAGGCTCGGGAATAAACTCTGGTAAAAGTGGTGCATGATTTGGCTCCTCAAGGCCAGGCACATAATCAGAAGATGGTGGGGCCTGAAAAGCGGCTACCACATATGCATACGGATCCTCTGGCATCACAGGTGGTCCATTGACTCCAGAGATCTTATGTCTGACAAACCTCCAAATGGAATGGATATCGCCTTGTAGGGAAGATGTGGAACTTTTAATCCGACATGAAAATATATGAAAATAAAAGTAGCTTATATAAGTAATTAATTAAGACTCTTATAGTAATATACATTTATATCATAACATGTATATCAATCATGAATGCATCTAGTCTAACTAACTAATGCAACAACTAGTGTATGTATGTATGGATGTATGTCCAGTGAAAACCCCTTTTGTATGAATGCAATGTTTGAAAACGGTTATAGTCCAGCAAAAACATTTGACTGGTTCTCTATAACCTTGGCTCTGATACCAATCTGTAACACCCCCAAAATGGGTCACAGCGGAATATGGGTCTGGGGTGGTACTTCATAGATCAATAGCACAAGATATATGTAAGAACAACCATTTAAAAGTCGTTTAAAACTGATACACTGGATTTAACAAATTGTTGTTACATAAGTCCAAAACTTCACTTGTTCATTGTTCAAAATACAAAGATTTTAGTCCATAATAGATGTATTCCCAAAATGTAATGCAACTAAATCTTTTATGCATATGACTTCTAAAATAACGACCACTAATGTATCCCTGGTCTTGCACCTCATTGATCTCCTGAGAAAGCATTGCTTAAAACGTCAACAAAAATGTTGGTGAATTCATAGGTTTGTAGATTGTAAAAGTTTATGTAGGACCGCAAGAATTTCCCTATGATAATGCATCCGATGCAACCATCATAAAATGTGATTAGTTTCCCTAAGCCTCATGCACTGAGTAGAAATGTATGAATTGCAATATAAATTGCCAACATTGCCCGTGATGATGTTCTAACCCGCAACATCCCAAATCCGACATGGTATACGTTCGTTGTCCGGCAACCGGCACAGTGAGCATGACTCACCCGAACGAGGATGTCAATCCCAAATAGATCTATTTATAATATTTGCGCTCACAACAAGTAATTGACAGTTCATGATAATAGGCTCAGAGGGTTATCGCTACTTAGGCAAACACGTAATCGTAATGTAAAATGTCCACTTGCGTCCAATTGTAAAACATGCATATGTTTCTCACCCCAAAACTTGTAAATCATTAAAATGTAAAACGTGGGGCTATGAACTCACCTCGAGTGAGTGGATCGATAATGTACAACCTAATTAAATATAGGTCGTATAAGTACTAAGCACTTTGATTAACTAATACCATATGTAATTTTATATAGCTACATCACCATCTAATTGGGTTTATGAAATTATAATTATAAAGTAAAAACGTTTATAAATATTACTTTAGTAAAAACGATATAACTTTTTTTTTTTTTTTTTTTATTTTCCCCCCCCCCCCCCCCCCCCCCCCCCTTTTAAGTCGATTTGTATGTTTTCTTTCGTCACTCTTTTGTATTAGTAAGATATATCAAAATATTATATTTTAATAATTTGGGTCTTCTGGTGAACAGTACTTTTTACTGTTCATGGGCTTTTATAAAATTAATCGTCGTAAACCCGTAAATGTCGTAACTTATTCGTTTTAGCTCCGATTTTAGTGATAAATATCTCTGATATGAACAGTAACTTTTATATAATTATTTTTATAAACTATTTATTATCGTAAACTTGCGAAATTCATAACTCCTTCGTTATTGATCTAAAAATTACGATTCTTAATGTTTTGGAATCCTAAAAATATGTACTTTTTATGAAAAATAACCAACCATTTATATCATATCTGAAAATCAAATAGTTTTTATAAAATTTCTTTTATAAAGGCGTTTATTATTGTATAACTTGTAATTAGCGTATCTCCTTCGTTATAACTCGGTTTTTCGAGTTCTCTACATGCCTACGATCATCATGACATGTAGTATTTTATAAAAATATAAAATATATATGTTATTTTCGTATTTCCAACAGAAGATTTTGAAGTTTTCATTAAAATGTGTTTAAAATTAGTTTTTATAACTCTTTAGTTTAGCCACTTCGTTACAAGTCCTTTACAACCACTTATACCATGTGTCTTATCTACTTAGGGTCTCATTTGTCCAAATATTGTCCAAGAATCATAAGATCCATATGTCTACATACTTATTTATTCATGAACTTTTATATATATACTTTTTAAGTAACTTGTTTATATGAACTTTTTATACATAAACCACACTTATACAATACTTATACATCTATTATAACATGATATTAATATCCATGTCATATGTAAAAGTGTACCAAATCATAAACAAGTGTAAAAATCCATTTTACAAGTAAATAAGTTCTTAGATGGTGATTAACTATACAAACATTATATATGCATAAAATTACAAATGTAAAGAGATTAAGATTTTTAGGTAAACTTAATATGATGTAGGATGATGAACAATATGATCTAAACCCTTGTTTAGCAAATAAACCCTAGCTTCTAAGTCCTTGAAAACTCTAATTTCAACTAAACTCTAATCTTGAACCTTCTTGCTTAATCACTTGTAAACCTTAAACCAAACCTTTTAAACACCTTAGTATATCTTAGATATGTTGTATGAACACTTGTGTATGTTGTAAATAAAATTTGTATGGATGGTTTATGGTGGTGGTTTTGGCCGTGGCATATGAGGAGAGAAAGAGAGAGTTTTGTGTTGTTTTTTACTTTACCAAATGAGATGTGTGTGTTATTTCTACTAGTGAATGCCTTATATAACTCACATGGCTAGTCAAAGATCACATGTGATAGTCTTAGGAAAAGTTTTTTTAGACCAAGAGAGGATTTCTAGGGAAGTCTTGGTCAAGACTTGTGAAAGTCTTGAAGGTTTAATGAGTTGTTGAATGTACAAGATCAAGTTGCAAGTTTGTGATATTTCTCTTGTGATTTCTTCACCAAATCCGGCCCTATTGATGGTAAATTTGTTTATGAAATACTAGTGAAATAGTTTATAAGTGTTAGCAAAATTTTCATAAGGTGATGAAAAAACATTTTTTTCATGGTAATACTAAAATAGGTTATTAGGTAATAGCAAAATGGTTTATGTGATGGTAAGAACATAGTTTATAAGGTGGTATTTTACTAGATGATAGTAAAATAGTTTATAAAATGAAGGTTTATTAACCGATAGTAAGATAATTTATTAATGATAGTAAGAGAGTTTATTAACGATAGTGGGAATAGTTTATAAAGCGATTTTGGAATAGTTTATAAAATGTTAGTTCATTTGACGATAGTAAGTAATGATTAGTAAAATAGTTTATCATGTGGCAGCGAAATGGTTTATAATGTAGCTGTAAAAATGTTTGAAGGGTTATAATAGTTTAGGGAGTGGCTTGCATAAATAAATAGAAAGTTAAAGTAAAATCAGCAAGGTTTTCACGACACATAAGTTTGATAGATAATTTAAATCACCCACGCGTACAACAAAATTTAAAAGAAAGTACAACACAGATTCCTATAGGAAATAGAGTCTAAGAAAGTTCCCGCTTAAGTTTCACTAGGTAATACGGGAAGGTCTCTCCCTAAACATTAACATTATTTGCCATGACACTAGAGTCTCCACAAGTTTTTCCTTTCCATTGCTTGTTCACCTGGTTTTGGTTCTTCCTTTCTAGACAACCATTCTTGTAATATCCTATCCTTCCACACTCATAACACGTAACTTCAGCTTTCTGTTTTGCCACTAAGGGCCTTTGCTTCGCTCTCGGGACTGGGGTCCTACAATCTCTAGTTCGATGACCAACCCACTTGCAATTGCCACCTTTTACCACGCACGGGCCGGTGTGGTGAAACTTGCACTTGTTACACAATGGTAGATTTCCAGCATAGCCTTTCTTGTTGCATGGCTCGGCAGTGTGTACTTTAAGCACCTTATGCTCTTTGTTTTGTTGTTGGCTAGAGCTTCCACCGTGGTCACCTTCCCACTTTCTCTTATTGCTGGCATTATTTGCTACCTTATCTTTCTATCGTTCGACCCAGTTCATTAAGTCGCGAGCCACGCGGTCTTTGCCTCGTAGATAGCAATAGTCTCGATAGCATTAGACACTCGATGGGCTATAATCTGCTCGATTTTCGCAAAACTCACCTCTTGATTTGGAGTTGACATTGTTTCCTTAAGATCACAAGGAAAAATAATATATAATGAGATTTCATCCAAGGTAAAATCACGATACACAATGAGCATAACGTATATGTAAAGTGAGACTACGATACGCAGAGGTATAAGATAAAAACAACCATGGCATAAATAAATTAACGTCATAAAATAGCATAATCATAACCAATGACGTAAATTAATACTTAATACATCGTTTTATATGAATAAAAGAGTACAAGTTTTTCATTAACGCTACCAACCGAGTATTACTCAAGTTTAGTAGGATACAATCCAAAAGAAGCTACAAACGACGCTAATATATCTGTCTATAGACCAAGGTGCCTCTTAAGATCCCAGAAGCTAGCCTCTATGTCATGCGCTCAACTTCGCAGCTCAGTTATCTCAAGTCTGTCTAGCATCCGAAACTCTCGTAACTCTCTGAATTACCAGTTCAGCACACTTACAGGATTCACTTTTGCTCGAAGCTGCTGAATGGTGTGATCCTGCCATCTCACAAAATCCTGAGTGACTCTCAAGTAACCACATCGTGCTGCTCCACTGATCTCACTCTAGCACGAAGGGTCATCGTCTCCAGCATGGCAGATTCTAAACTAGCACGCAGGGTCTCTATGCCATCCCTAACTGACTCAATATGCTCTGGTGGTGGTGGTACTGCTGTTGGTGGTGGTGGTGGTGATGGTGATACTGATGGTGGTAGTGATGGTAAGGGCGATCTGGATCTCTTATGAGATGAGGATGATAAAAATGATGGTGGTGGTAAAGATGATGATGTCAAGAGTGATGGTGGTGATGATAATGATGGTATCTGTGATGGAAGTAGTGGATGATAGGTGGATGGTGATGCAGTTCTCCATCGATCCATGGTTTCTCTGTAGCCTAGTGGCATCGAGATCTCCTTTCCCGGTTGAGGGGAAATGGGATGGCTAATAGGTAGGGGTCGGGTAGGTGGTGGATAAACAACTGATGTCGAAGCAGTCTGGGTGTGGAGTGACTTAGCAGTCTCACTCAGATCCTCGTCTGATGAGTCGTCACCAGAATCCAGTGGATAGCCATACAAAGCCGGTGTGCGATCTGGTGATGGTGGTGCGGGTCTAACGGGTAAGGTAGTAATCTCATCGCCAGAATCAGATATAATGACAAACGGAGCAAATACTCCAGCACGTGGTGTAGTAGCAGGAAAAGGTGTGAGACGAGGTGTGGTCATAGTGATGTGAAAATCCAGGGTTTTATATAAGTATAGTATATAAGACAAGTGTAGAAATATACGCAAGATAGGGTAAGCACGTATATAAGTCATGTAAGCAATTAGTATACGCAAGTAGTGTATGCACATAAAAAGTTTTATGTGATGCAATCTTTGTGAAAATGGTTATAGTCCAGGTAAAAATATATTACCTGGTTCTTTATAACTTGGCTCTGATACCAATCTGTAACACCCTCAAAATATGTTGCTGGGGAATGGTAACCAGAGGCATTACTTCATAATACAATAGCATAAGATATAAGAGAACGACCTCTAAATAAGCCGTTAGAAAGGTAACCTCGTTGATTTGATTGAAATAAATAAGCTATAACATTTGTACCAATAATTTGCATTAAAATGAAGACTTAAATTAGTACAACGAGGAATGATAGTTTGTATGCATAAAGAAATCCATGAATGTATTCTTGAAAAGTTTAGACTCCAATGCACATCAAGAATGTCATGCAGCTTATTCACCTGAGAAATACATGCTTAAAAGTGTCAACATAAAGTTGGTGAGTTCATAGGTTTATCTATGCGTAAATGTAGGACCGCAAGAGTTCAATGTGTGAAATAATGTAACACAAACAAAATCACAAAATGTAATTACGATTGCACTAAGCTCATGACACTGAAGCTACAACTATATATGTGTGCATATTTATGCAATAATGTACCCATGTAGATGTTCAACCGGTAACATCCAAAATCCGATATGGTATACGTCCGTTAGTTTGGTCGTCCGAAGCTAGTAAGCATGACTTACCCGAACGGGGATGTCAATCCCAAATAGACCTATTTATAACACACGCGCTCACACAAAGTAATTAACAGTTCATGATACTGGCCATAATGGGTTCTCGCTACTTAGGCAACTCGTAATATGTTTAAAAGACTACTTTCGTCTAAATGTAAAACAAGGCATCTATCTCACCCCGAGATTTGTAAAGTGTTGTTAAACAAGTAAAGTGGGGCTATGAACTCACCTCAAGTACATGTAACTAATTCGCTCAATTGCTCGGTCGTGACGAGTATTCTATCATAGGCTTAGGAAGGATACACATCTCCACCACTAGAGCTAAGGAGTAACAAGTTTATAAAGGTAAAATGGGTTTTTTTATAAGGCTTAGGGTTGATCATTCTACAATCTTTCACCAAAAGTATCACACCAACAAGGCAGCTGAAGCACACATACATGGCCATAACGACGGAATAGACATGTGTGTTCGATCACATCCTCATTCGAGTTTAATCAAGGGTTAGGATGAAGAATGATATAGGGTAGCTTTCACCAATAGTATAAAACCAACAAGGCAGCTGAATCATGCATACATGGCCATAACGACGGAATAGACATGCATGTTCGATCACATCCTCATTCGCGTAAAGCCCATGGTTAATGGATATAGGGAAAGGAAAATAAATTGTTTTAAATAAAAATTATGAACAAATAAACAAGTCCTAAAAACAAATAGGTACAATTGTAGATACTTTTTCTCAACCGTTCCATGAAAAAGAACTAATTACAAACAGTCTTGATCATTGATCAAAACATCACCTAAGTTGGCGTTCCCATATCGGTCACTACCCAATTCATGCCCATACTTTACATACTTTTACAAGACAAATGGCGATATCTACCACTTTATACAAAACTTTACATCATTGACTTTATAAGACGTATCAACGAATAATCGATCCTTGATATAATTACTTCGGTTTAAGCTTTTGCGAAACGATAATCTTTAAACTTTCCTCCTCTTTTTTGTGGTAGGAATTGCAGGTGGTACACTTGGGCCAAACACTCGTATTCTCTCTTCCTATAGGGTTTGCGGTAGAAGCAAAAGCATTTCCAGTCCTAGTTCTCTTATTATCGTCCCTACCATTCTTATCCTTGCTAGGTTCCCCCACATTTCCTCTTTTCTCAACCTTCTTAATTGATCCATTCCTAACAGCCTCATCGGTCAGTGCACTAGAAATCTGCACAACCTTCTGTATAGTCTTTTGCTTTGTTGTTGCCACCATCCTAAGGATCTGTGGAGCAAAGCCATACACATACCTCTCAATCTTCCTACTCTCTAGAGTTACCAAATGTGGAACTAACCTAGCCAACTCATGAAATCTATCAGTATACGCAGCATGGCCAGCCCTGACAATGGCGTGATTCTATAACACAGTTTCCAACTTTTGCATTTCATGGCTAAGACAAAACTTTTTATCATCATAAACTTAAAGTCATTCCATGACATATTAACAACAACTTCATGGCTTAGCGTGTGGATCTGAGAGTTCCACCACGTTAAAGCCTTTCCCACAAATGAACCAGCAGTGTATTTCACTTTTTGGTCAATACTACAACCACTCATATCTTGCACAGACTCTAATTTCTCAATCCATCGAGTATGAACTACAACACCTCCTTTACCATCATATTCCTTAGGGTTACAAGCTAAGAACTCCTTATATGAACAACCTACCCGGTTCCCATTTACTAAACACTTTCCACCTCGTTCTCTTGAACTTTCTCATTAACCATATTACCTTTTTGATTTCCAACATTTCCTCGGTTACTAACCTGAGCTAGCATGGCGGGTAAAAGGTTCTGCAATTGCTGGGAAATGATCATCGAGAAGTCGGGTGCACCCCCATTGGCTCCCTCTACATTCCATTGGACTCCTCTATTACCCCCATTAGCTCCCAAACCCTGGTCATTTCCTTGACCATTCCAATCCTCAACACGCTCATCATTACCTTCCTTATATCTTCTACCCCTTCCACCTCTACCAACCCGTTCACCCGTTCCCGCTCCTCGTGATTCGGCAACAGGCCAACCATCACTTTGGGTCATCACCCTTGGCGACATTATCAAAACGAGGGAGAACATGGGTACTTAGGTAAGGGGAAGGACTCGCACACTATATATTGAATATCTTATATATATACTCTGGTTATACATGTAACTCCACCCTACGGTGTCAACATCGATTTGTGTGAACAACATTATCAAGTATGAGTGAGTTGTGATACGCTTATAACTATGTTGGCCACAGTACTTATATTCGCATCCTTTCCCATTCATATCCAATATTGAGCCCACCTATTTCAAATGTGCTGTCTAATAAGGCACCAAACCGCGAACACTCAAAGCACACAGAAGCGGAGCCAACACACACATAGTCCTATACTCAACTTGTCGACAGATCTTAGGTTTAGTCTAGGCCAAACACTAGTTCTATATAACCTTGGCTCTGATTACCAATCTGTCACACCACGACAATTGGCAGAAACACGAGAATGAAACAAATGATCAATCATAACACAAGATACAAAATAGAGAAAACTACATTGCATAAACTCCAAGTGCCATGAAGATAATCAACGTCGAACAAACTCGAGTGATGTCCCAAATTGCAATTAAAATCCACGATCTCTTACAATTATTCCAATGCCCTCATAGGGGACCATAATCCAAACTTATTCCAAAACATCTGAAACTAAAATCAAACAACAAGCACGCAAGACTTCAAACGAAATTCCCCGTGATACTTCCCTAAGTTTGCTTTTCAATCACCAAACTAATCTTCTTTACTTCACCTGAAAAATGATACTTGAAAACGTAACAATAATGTTGGTGTAGCTCGTAGGTTGTCCTTAAACAAAAGCTGTGCCATATGCTGCACAGTGGACAATGTGTATATGACAGTGATTTATGCAAAAACTTTAGCATCACCGCTAATCAATAAACCATATGTCACTTCGCACTTAAAGGGCTACCAGCTGCAGCACTAAATTTAGGGATGGACCCCACACAAACCTGGGTAGGGCGAACCATCCGCTCCAATAATCATACAAATACGGGTAGGCGTTACCATGCCATCAATAATCTCACAAAACAGAGGTAGGCGTACCCATACGCTCCAAAAACAATCATGCATCACGTAATATTCACATAGCAGTAATAAGCACATATCTTGTCCCAAAAACAAAACCACATTTCACACATATCAATTCAAAACATTTCAAAACATATTTGAGTTACGTTTTCCCCCAACGGAAAAACCAGTAAAAAGTGGGGCTACGAGAACTCACCTCAAGCAAGTCTTTAGCAACCAAATCTCAATCACACAAGCAAATGCAACGACGCCCGCACACGACCTAGTCCAGTTAATGTCCCAATTTAATCATCCAATTCCAAAACAATCTTCACGTTTGATGCATAGAGTTTAGACGCGTTGTATAATTACCCAAAACAATTTAGTGGTGTGATGGTTGACGACTTAACTCCACAATCATATCAATCTCATTCCTCGATAATACATACTTATACTATTTAGCGTAAATAGATAAGTAATATAATAAATATTTATAATTATTAATTATAAATATATCTTGACAAGTCCATTCGGTACACCTTAGTCCTTCAAAATAATATTTATACGGTTGAAAATGAAACGTTTACTCATAATAAACACTTTAGAGAAGTTTCGAGAAAAAAATATATTCTTTGTCTTTTAGTGAATTTATTAAATAAATAAAATAAAATAATTAAATATTATTTTATTATTTAAAATCAAAAATCATGTTTTAAGAAATTTTTTAAGTATAAACTTTTTACGAAATTTCGAAATGACTCGTACGTTTATACAACGTTTTTCAAGGTTTCAAACCTTATTTTCAACATTTTTCTAATTTCGACACTTTTCAAAAAAATTCGAAAATCTAAAATCGTTAACGCTACCAACAGTTTTTCCTAAAATTATCGTTAATACATTTGTAAATACATTTCCACTTTCAAAAGTCCATCAAAATTCTCATAACTACTACATATCGCTTATTGGGCCTTAAGGCCCAACAAGGGTCCATTAGGACATATATAAGTCCAAAATACTATTTAAGTCCAAAACCAAGGTCATTATAACCATATATATGTTTATAACTTATATGTGAATAATCCGGGACCACAAAAAGCCCTTCCCTATTAGCCGGACTCAAATAAACTTATTGGTCGTGAGTCCATAAACTCCAACATACGTATTTAAGCTTTAACTTAAGCTATTAAGATACGTATCGCTTTTGGTTACTACCATAAGCCTCAAAATAGTCCACACATACGCCATAACACAAAAATAATCAAAATCACTTTCCTAGTGATTTTGGGAATTTACACGTGGCATATAAGCCTAAATAAGCCAAGAAATAACTTAAAAATAAGCCCGAATAAGCCATACAAGCTACTATCAAAAATAAGCATTCTAGAATCATATATTATTCAACTTCACGACCACAACATCAAAACTACAAAAACCCTCTTTTTCCTCTTTTTCTTTTTCTTTTCACAATGATCAACTTGTACAACTAACATCTATGCATCAAAATAAACCCCAAAAAAGACAATCTATAAGTTAAATTTGTAATCTTAGAGTAAATCTTCAAATTTGTTGATTTCGACACAAACCGGACAACCCAAACGTTGTTTAAAAGAATAACCAAACACTAGAATTAACCCTAAATATTTATGTCTTCATGTTTTTTTGATCAAACTTCAAAAATTATGAAAGTGTGTGTGTTGTAGGTGTGGACAAACACAAGAGAGAATGGAGAGGATATTTTTTTGATTTTGAAAATGAACTATGTGTAAAAATAAGGATAAGGAAAACATCTTATGTATAATTTTAAAATTTTTTTGGACAGTTAGCTAAAATTAAAGCCACATTGCTTCCCTAGTCTTTCTTTCTGACCGGCCATTGTATTCCATGGGGTCTGGCCTTTCTTTTCATGTCGGATCACTTAAATAATGTAAATTAGTGATTAGTAAAACATATGATGCTTTTAAATAGTAATGTAGTAACAAATAACTATGATGTAGAAAAACTAACATTCTGATGCAGTGGATATTAAATTATTATTTATAATACATGTTTTCAGTTGTAAAACATATAACATTTATTACTAAAATCAATTTAATAGAGTCTCATTGTTCATGAAGTATCCTTATTATTTTTGCTAATCACCTTTAATGCATCATAGTTATCGCATCATGGTGTTATTGCTTAGTGCATCATGATGCAGTAAAATAACAATGTGATGTAGTAGATTTTTGCATTGTGATGCATTAGATTTATACATTGTGATGCAGTAGTTTACACATTGTGATGCAGTAGATTTTATACATTGTGATGCAGTAAATTTATAACATTGTGATGCAGTAGATTTACACATTCTGATGCAGTAAATTTATAACATTGTAAAATTTACAATGTGATGCAGTAAAATTTACACTGTCATGCAGTAAAATATACAATTTAATGCAGTAAAATTTACAATTGATGCTAGTAAAATATACAATTTAATGCAGTAAAATTTACACTGTGATGCATTAAAATATACTATTTAATGCAGTAAAATTTACACCGTGATGCAGTAAAATATACAATTTAATGCATTAAAATTTACAATGTGATGGTAGTAAATTACACTAGGTTAATGCTAGTAAAATATCACTGTGATCATTCAATAATTTACATTAAGGTAGAAAAATTTACACTGTGATGTAGTAAAATTTACAATCTGATGCAGTAAAATATACATATTAATGTACTCAAATTTACACTGTGATGCAATAAAATATACAATTTAAGGCAGTATAATTTAATGCTGTAAAATTTGCATTATAATGCAGTAAAATATATAATTTTAATGCAATATGTAGTAAAATATACAATTTAAGATGTAGTTAAAATTTAGAATGTGATTCAGAAAATATACATTATAAGGCAGTTAACAATTTACACTAAGAAGTGAAAATATTACATTTAATGCAGTAAATTACACTGTTGATGCAGTAAAAATATATTATTTATTGTAGTAAAATTTCAAGTGATGACAATAAATTAACAATTTAATGCAGTAAAATTTACAATGTGATGCTAGTAAAATATACAATTTAATGTAGTAAAATTTACACTGTGATGCATTAAAATATACAATTTAATGCAGTAAAATTTACAATGTGATGCAATAAAATATACAATTTAATGCATTAAAATTTACAATGTGATGCAGTAAAATATACAATTTAATGCAGTAAAATTTACAATGTGATGCTAGTAAAATACACAATTTAATGCAGTAAAATTTACATTGTGATGCATTAAACTAGACAATTAATGCAATAAAATTTCACTGTTATGATGTAGTAAAATTTACAATTCTTTGCAGTAAAATATACATATTAATGTACTCAAATTTACACTGTGATGCAATAAAATATACAATTTAATGCAGTAAAATTTGCACTATGATGCAGTAAAATATACAATTTTAATGCAGTATGTAGTAAAATATACAACTTAATGTAGTTAAATTTACAATGTGATGCAGAAATGTATACAATTTAATGCAGTAAAATTTACACTGTCATGCATTAAAATATACAATTTAATGTAGTAAAATTTACAATCTGATGCAGTAAAGTTTACATATTAATGTAGTAAAATTTAACTGTGTTGAATAAATATACAATTTAATGCAGTAAAATTTGCACTAAGATGCAGTAAAATATACAATTTTAATGCAGTAAAATTTACAAAGTGATGTAGTAAAATATACAATTTATTGTAGTAAAATTTACAATGTGATGCAGAAAAATATACAATTTAATGCAGTAAAATTTACACTGATGAAGTAAAATATACAACTTAATCGATGTATTTTTTACACTATGTTGCGCAGATAAAATATACCTATTAATGCAGTAAAATTTACAATTGATGCAGAAAAATATACAATTCAATGCAGTAAAATTTACAATGTGATGCTAGTAAAATATACAATTTAATGCAGTAAAATTTACACTGTGATGCATTAAAATATACAATTTAATGCAGTAAAATTTACATTGTGATGCAGTAAAATATACAATTTAATGCATTAAAATTTACAATGTGATGCAGTAAAATATACAATTTAATGCAGTAAAATTCACAATGTGATGCTAGTAAAATACATAATTTAATGCAGTAAAATTACACTGTGATGCATTAAAATATACAATTTAATGGATTAATATATATATTCTATATACACACAACACACACACACACACATACACACACACACAACATAAATACACACACACACACACACACACACAACACACAACACACACACACACTCACAATATATATTAATATATTCTATATATATATATATATATTTTTAGTATATATATACTTTGTTCGTTTATCATTCTAAATATATATAAATTTTGTTTTTGTGGAAGACCGGGTTGACCCGGTGGTCAAATCGGTAACCCAGTGACTCAACCAGGTCGATTAGAGACACTATTTAAACTGAATGAAAATTATTGGTGCAACATTGACTAGGATCTACTTTATGTTTTAAAGATGACAAATAAAAATTCGCAAAGGTAAAATAACAAACGCTAGCCAAAATCGCAAAAAACATATTTTGTGAGTCTCGCGTGCTGGGCACGCGTCAGCGCGTGGCCAGTGCGCCACTCGCGGTATTCGTTTTTACGGATGTAATTTTGTCGTCTTTTCTCTTACCCGACACACGTGGAAACTTAAATAAAGGTATGTGTAAACCCAAATTTGAATTTCATTTCATATGGTAATTTTGGAATATTACCTAAAGTTTATTTGTAAGTATTTGAAATTAAAACTTAGGTTATAATTTTGGGAAATTAATACAGATATAACATAAAGTATTTTGTTTTAAAAAAAATATATATATAAAAAACTTATATTTGTATAAATATGGCCGTCCCATATTAAAAAAAAATATTTTGATTAATTTGATTATTTTGTATATTTACTTTCTTTTATTAAAAGAACCTATTTTAAGGATAAGTATTAAAATGTTTTAGCAAGTATTATGTGTAATCATTCAAATTAGGAAAAAAAATTATTGTGACCCCCTCCTTCCTTATCTATAACCGGCCTTAGGGTGGATTATACATCAAAAAAATCTTTTTTTTGTATAAAATTATTTTAGAAAAGAGTGTAAGGGATTAAGACAAACATTGGTAATCTTCTGAAAATCATTAAATAGATTTTGTCCCCCCCTCCTCTCCATCCTTTATTAAAAAACCGGGGGGGGTTCCCTTCCTACATCGTTCTTCCATCTTTCTCTAATAAATGTTTCTCTCTATAATTTTGTGTATTCCTCCATAGAAGCTTCGAGCAAGAGAAAGGTTTAGGTGTTTTTGGGTAATCCTTGAAGTTTTGGTGTTCTTAGTGTGGTCTTGATCTTTGATTCCTTGATGTTTGTTTTTTGTTCTTGTCTCCATCTCCATTCCGTAAGTAATCCATGTCTCTTTTGAATTCATTCTTGGTATTTCCATGATTACACATAAGTTTTATACATAAATCATAAAGTGTAAAAAGAAGAAATCATGTAGTTATGAATTTGTAATGTGTTATTAATAAAAACTACAAGATTAGAAACCCTAGGGTTGGTTTTGATGGGTGTTAATTAAGGTTTTCATGGTTAATAATTCTGGGCAGAATTTTAGGTCATGTTCAACGGGGTATATCTTAATGATAAAAATTGGTTTTAACATGATTCTTGAGCCAAAAGTTAAATTCAAAGAGTCTAGTTTCTGGAAAATCCGTCCTCATGTCAATTGGAGGTCGGGAAGGTCGATTTTTAGATTTTATAAGATTAAGTGTCCGATCTGAAATTTCTATCCGAAAAATTTAGTTGTAGTGTTTGATTTTTAATTCGAAAACCGTAAGGATTTAGCTTCTAAAATTTTATTTGTTAAATCATCAAGATATGTGCTACATCCATGATTATTTTTAGAATTTCTCAGTTGTCTATGTAAGGTTTTTACACGTCAACTTTTCAAAGGTTCTGCCAGGTCAAAATTCGGGTCAGTTTTGGATAACAAGGGTCAAAGGGATACTTAAACATGGAAATAAATTAAACCAATGATTATGGGTGTACTAGACATATGTGGGAACCTCTGTGATTTTTTGTAGAATTTTTGTAGATCGTTTAATGGGTCTTTAACATCGTAAAACTTGCTTAAAATGTTGGTAGATTTTGGAAATTTAGAAAACTCTAATTTAGTTACCTTAATTGTTTTAAATGATAAGATTTGGTAATAAACTTATAGCATAAGATAGATAATAACATGTAATCATGGGTTCTTGTAGATTCGGTGAAGGTGTTGTGATCTTTTGCTTTTGTGTTCATGTCTCTCTGATTGCTTATTCGTTAAGGTACAGATATTCCGTCCTTTTAGTAAGGACACCTCATGTCTTGATTCTTATTTGTTTTAGCTACTTTTGTTCGTTTGATATTCCGTCCGATTTGCTATCCGTACTCATGACTCTTCTCTTTTTTTTTTATTTTTTTTCCTTGTCTTTTTTTTCTAATTGATATTCGTTGGTATTCTGTTTGATTTGATATTTGGATTCATGATTCCTTTTATCTTTATTTGAATATGATATTAGATCCGTTATCTTGATTGAATTATTGGTAGAAAAATGATTTGTAGGCCTAAGTAGTGTGCCTAAAAATAGACCTACAATTATGATTGGTTGAATGAAAATTTTGATTGGTGAATATGAGGAGAGAGAATAAGTGTTTGACCCTTGTCAAAATGTAGATGGATTAGGCCTATTTGTAGGTCTATTATGTAGGCCTATATATCATAACTCTTATTGGTAACTCGTTTAGTTTGCTTAAATCTTTGCCCGAGCTATTTGTATCTAGTCATGGAGGTACCATGACCATGTCATTGATGCACCAATGGCATGACACTATCTGTGGCGGTGTGATTAGTCCACGACATTCCCTTTTCTATGTGCACTTATTATGATTTGATTATATATGTTCGTACACTCGCCATAGTGCTTGTGTATATGGATATGACTTTGTTCTGCAGGGAGCATATGGATGCATCATAGGTACTTTGTTCCGTTCAGTTCAAGTGAATGGTTGTGTGTGTGCAATACACCCTATTTCATATTTTGTAGGGTACATCTAGAGTCTGCAGCTCCCATGTACAATTTTATATGATATGATATGATACGATTTTGTTGGATTATGTAGTCTAAGCGTGTGGCATGCTTTAGACTTTTATTTCGAGCTGGGGCACACCTTTGTTCCTATCTTAATAACTCTTAATCATCGGCTTATTATTTCGTATGTCATTTGTTAGCAGATTTCTCGAGATCTTTTTCGTTCAAACCTTCGTTTTTATTTCGTTTATTATTATTATTATATATGTTCACTGAGCGTTAGCTCAACCGCGTTTTCTTTTCCTGCGGCAGGTACTAAGCGGGAAGCTGGGATATGGGTGTTGAGAGTAGGAGCTTTTAGAGGACCTACCTTCAGAAGATCCCTTTTTGATTTGGGATTTGTGTTTTAAGACCTTTCCTTTTGAAGATTTCTTTCGTTTAGACTTTGTTGGAATTTAATACTTTTGGAAGTCATTTTGTTTCATGACTTAGTATTTTTATTTAATAAAGTCTTCTGCTTGCGTTTATATGTTCTGATATGACACCATAATGTGACTCTTGGTCTCTTTATCGGAGCAGGGTGTTACAATTATGGCATCAAAGCAGGGTTCCTCCCTGTAGAACCTAGGTTATGACATGTGAGGATTGGGTAGACATTAGGCTTCCTTTTGATATGATCGCTTCCTTTCGTATTTCGATCTTAACTCTAAATTGTCTTCGCTGTTTCATTCGTTGACCAAGGATTTTCTTTGACCAAGGATCCGACGGCTAACTCTTCAGGTATCGTTTCAGGAACTCTCTTCATGAATGGTCGTGATGTTTTGTCTTATTTGATACGGGTGCAACACATTCTGTGGTTTCTGTCTCATTTATTAAACACCTTAGCATCTTCCCTACGCAACTTAATTATACCTTACCGATATCTACGCCTATGAAAAGTCTGACCACAAATATCAGAACTGTCCGCTTCATTTTAAGATTCGTTTTGCTAATTTGCCTCCCTTAGAAATGAGTGATTTTGATTTTATTCTTAGTATGAATTGGTTAGCTGTTCATTGCGCCCCTATCGTTTGTCATACCAATCGTGTCATCCTTGATAATCCGAATAACCTTGAATTCATCTACCTATTTCAATTTCGGAGACAAAATTTTCTTTTAGATGAGAACAGTTGTAAAAACCCAAAATTTGAATTTCATTTCATATTGGTAATTTTGAATATAACCTAAAGTTTATTAATAAGCATTTGAAATTAAAACCTTAGGTTATAATTTTGGGAAATTATAAAGATATAACATAAAGTATTTTGTTTTAAAGAAAAAAAATATAAAACTTATATTTGTATATATATGGCCGGCCCATATTTAAAAAAAAGATATTTTGGTTAATTTGATTATTTTGTATATTTACTTTCTTTTATTAAAAGAACCTATTTTAAGGGATAAGTATTAAAAGGTTTTAGCAAGTATTTTGTGTAATCTTCAAAATAGGAAAAAAATTATTTTGTCCCCCCTCCTTTGCTTAATGAACCGGCCCCTATAGGTGTTGATACACCAAAATCTTTTAATTTTGAAGTCTAGCTTAATTAGGGAAAATAGTGTAATTAAAAAAGGGATAAATCTTTTAATTTGCAAACAAGTTATTTTTGTCTTTCTCTTCCCTTTTTCCTCTCTTATAACCGGCCCCTCCTCTCTCCCATTCTCATTATTCTCTCAAAATTCTTACTCCATAAATTTGTGTATTCCTCCATAAAAGCTTCAAGCAAGAAGAAGGTTTAGGTGTTTTTGGGTAATCCTTGAAGTTTTGGTGTTCTTAGTGTGGTCTTGATCTTTGATTCCTTGGTGTTTGTTTCTTGTTCTTGTCTCCATCTCCAATCCGTAAGTAATCCATGTCTCTTTTGAATTCATTCTTGGTATTTCCATGATTACACATAAGTTTTATACATAAAATCATAAAGTGTAAAAAGAAGAAATCATGTAGTTATGAATTTGTAAATTATGTAATCTGATCAATATGTCTTAATTACATGTTTTGAAACCCTAAGATGATCATTAAATGTGTTATTAATAAAAACTACAAGATTAGAAACCCTAGGGTTGGTTTTGATGGGTGTTAATTAGGGTTTCTATGGTTAATAATTCTGGGCAGAATTTTAGATCATGTTCAACGGGGTATATCTTAATGATAAAAATTAGTTTTAACATGATTCTTGAGCCTAAAGTTAAATTCAAATAGTCTAGTTTTTGGAAAATCCAGCCTCATGTTAATTGGAGGTCGGGAAGGTCTATTTTTAGATTTTATAAGATTAAGTGTTGAATTTGGAATTTCTATCCGAAAACTTCAGTTGTAGTGTTTGATTTTTAATTCAACAACCGTAAAGAGTTAGCTTCTAAAATTTTATTTGTTAAATCATCATGATATGTGCTACATCCTTGATTTTTAAAGAATTTTTTGAGTTGTCTAAGTAAGGTTTTTACGCGTAAACTTTTCAAAGGTTCTGCCAGATCAAGATCCGGGTCAATTTTGGGTAACAAGGGTTAAAGGGATACTTAAACATAGAAATAAATTAAAACAATGATCATGAGTGTACTAGACACATGTGGGAACCTTTGTGTTTTTTGTGTAGAATTTTTGGAGGTCGTTTAATGGGTCTTTAACATCGGGAAACTTGCTTAAAATGTTGGCAGATTTTGGAAATTTGGAAAACTCTAATTTAGTTACCTTAAGCATTTTAAATGATAAGGTTAAGTAATAAACTTATGAAATAAGATAGATAATAATATGTAATCATGGATTCTTGTAGATTTGGTGAAGGTGTTGTGATCTCTTGCTTTTGTGTTCATTTCTCTCTGATTGCTTATTCGTTAAAGTACAGATATTCCGTCCTTTTAGTAAGGACACTTCATTCTCATTTGTTTGGCTACTTGATCTATTTGATATTCGTTTGATATTCCTTTGACTTGCTATCCGTAATCATGACTCGTTTGATGTTAACAATCCGTTTGATTCGATATTCGTTTGTATGAATCTGTTAGTTATTGTTTGGAATATGCTTCTAGATTCGTTTCCATATTTGGGTTATTCGAAACTTGTTCACTTATATCTTTGCTTTAATCTTGCCTGAGCTATTTGTATCTAGTCATGGAGGTACCATGACCATGTCATTGATGCACCAATGGCATGACACTATCTGTGGCGGTGTGATTAGTCCATGGCGTTCCCTTTTGTATGTGCACTTATTATGATTTGATTATATATATTCGTACACTCACCATAGTGCTTGTGTATATGGATATAACTTTGCTTTGCAGGGAGCGTATGGATGCATCCTAGGTACTTTGTTCCGTTCAGTTTAGGTGAATGGTTGTGTGTGTGCAATACACCCTATATCACATTTGGTACAAAGGAGTAGCTTGCTTGTGTACATTTGATTATGACTATCTAATTATTTGTTTAGGGTCTATTCATGTATCATGTTTAGACATTTGTTTGGGCTCGTGGGCATTCCTTTGATTACTCCTATCCTATTTATTGATCTATATATATCGTTTGGTATTTGTTTGGCATATTCTCGATATTCGTTTCGTTCAAACCTTCATTTTATTTCTGTTATTATTATTATTATATCTGTTCATTGAGCGTTAGCTTAGCCGCGTTTTCTTTTCCTGCGGCAGGTGCTAAGCGGGAAGCTGGGATATGAGTGTTGAGAGTAGGAGCTTTTAGAGGACACACCTTTAGAAGAACCCTTTTTGATTTGGGATTTTTGTTTTAAGACCTTTCCTTTTGAAGATTTCTTTCATTTGACTTTGTTGGAATTTAATATTGTTGGAAGTCATTTTATTTTATGACTTGGTATTTTGATTAATAAAGTCTTCCGCTTGCGTTTATATGTTCTGATATGACACCATAACGTGACTCCTGGTCTCTTTATCGGAGCGGGGTGTTACATATGTATTATGAAGTAACGTTCCCGGCTAGCTCTCTGTTGCCACATATTTTGGGGGTGTAACAATATAACATTTTTGAAAAGCAATCAAAGTGTTCGTGATATAAATTAAAACATTATACCACTTTGAAAGTTTTATTTTGAGAAATAACCCCCCTATACAATGTGCATCAATATACAAAATTGTTTCGCACATGAAGGTAAGAGACCACGCTTGAGTCTTAAATGATCACATATTTTAATCATGTTTTATAATAAAATTTTCTCCCCTTATCAAAAATAGTAAATTTCTTGATATTTAAATAATAATTGATTAAAATTTACATGTTTTAAAAAGCTTTTGGGTAGAAAAATGTTATATATTAAGAATGAAATTTGGAACATTTTTCTTTATTTCACCCCTCAACAATAGATCTGTATCACACCACTATTAAATTAAGTGACACCACATTTATGTTGAGTATATTAAGGGATGAAGTGAGTGTCGAGTACACAAATTTGAAAGATTTTGAATTGACATTGAAAAATTGTGCTCACAATGTCATAAATTAAGTATAGCACGGATCTTAGAACTAACAGTGTCATAAGTTTCTTTCACAACTCGACCTTCTTAAGGAGGATTCTCCCCATCTGCTGGTGTGTTTGGAACTTTGATCTTAAAAAATTCATAAGGACCCTCGAAGATGCATTGTTTGATAAGTTTACGGTTTGGTATGTATCTCATGATACGGGATTACCACTGACCATAACTACCCAGATCAAGCATTGGTGGACGTTCGTTGGAACTAGTTTCCATGATATCGTTATGCATTGTACTTATAGTTATTATGATGATTAATGTGAAATGAAGAAGGATCTTAAAGAAGACAGAAAAGTGATTTGTGATTGAGTTTATTTGATGTTGTTTGTGTTCATAATTTGGTGAAAAAGAATTAGAAGTTATTTCGTCAAATGGACTTGTATGTTATCTCGCCAAACAACCTTGGACTTTATCTCGCCAAATGTACTTGTTTCGCCAAATGAACTATTTTTTCAAAATCTGTTTTCGTTAAAAATGGTTATCTCGCAAAAACTGTTTCGCTAAAAATGGTTATCTCACCAAAATCTGTTTCACCGAAAATGGTTATCTAGCCAAAGACTGTTTCGCCGAAAATGATTAACTCGCCAAAATCTGTTTAAAACGTAACTTCCAAGATAAAAAAAGAATCTTTTTTTGACGTAAAGTTTTGAACTTGTTTGCATAAACTTACTCTAAGCACAATAATCTTTCATAAAATTAACAAATTTTTGATATTTAAACATGAAATGAACAATATTTGTATGCTTTTCTTCTGTTTTCTAAACGTTATATTAGAACAAAAAGATGTACTATAGTAACCAAAAATCACTCTAAATCCTCCCGAGGCGACTTATACCACTTTTTAAGACTAAGACACATCATTTCACATACCATAACTAAGAATATAGAAGAAGAAAAGAGACAAGAAGATATTGCGAGATAAAGAGAAAGAAAAGAGATGGATGGTTTTTAATTAAAAGAAAAAGAATGAACCACCACCCCTCCTAACATGATAGGAGGGGGTATTTATACTCCTAAGCCCTTAAAGGGACGCCTAGAGTTTTCTTGAATGGACCAGGCTCGGCTTTGGTCAGGCTTTTGGCCCATAACATATACAATATTAAAATCCTAAGCCTGAGATCCCGACACTATGTATAATGACCGTTACTTTTTATTGTAAGCTGACATTTTCTATGGCTAACACCAACAAAGCTTAGCTCTTTTTCTATTAAGTGTTAGGGCGGGACTTTTCAAAGATGCAAAAAAGCAGGACAATATGCATTTTGGGAAAAGTCAATGCAGGTATGAGTTGTGAAATTACATAAACAGCTGAAAGAATTAACCTATTATACATTATGTGTGCGTATGATGTCGTTTTTATTTTAATGACGGTCGTTTTGGAGTTAATGGGGTTGTTTTGGAGTTAATGTAGTCGTTTGGTTGTTGTTGGGTTGATGTTGGGCCATTTGTTTCTTGGGCTGTTTGTTAGCCCGGTTTCATTACAAACTATGCTGCTATATAGAAGTGTACTCAACACTCTTTCTTAATAGTTATACTAATTGTAGGTAGGAGTGCTTCTTGCATATTGATGAGGTGTCATTTTTTACATTTTTAGATGTCATTAACCCCTGAAATGATGCAAATATATCCATTTATCATGCTTAATCGTTTCTTTTTTTCATTTTAGCATTTGGAAGGAATTTAGAGGAAATACATACACTTTAGGCTCAATTTAGGAAGAAACAGGACAAGATTGCAACTCTACTTGAAGACACTCAAGAATTGGCATATAGTGCGCGAAGACAGAGTCATAAATCCTTGTGACGAAGTCAGGATCATAAAGAGACGACGTCAAAGATTTTGGCGACGGTGTCTGAGTAGCCGATTTAGAGAAGCCTGAAGAAGATTCTACTGGTTGATGGCGTCGCAATTAACAAGCGACGCCGTTATGACAATTTCCTATATATACAAACCATAGTTTTTGTGTTTTAAGTGTGGAATACTTGGGGGGATGAGTTTATACTTCATAGCAGACGTTTTTAGGGTTTTATAACCCTATTGTATTCATCATTACTCCTTGTTTAATTAACGTGAAGTTCCTTTATCTCTTTAATCTTTCAATATGTCTATGTATTGTGTGATCAATTGTTCTTCGCTTTCAATTAACATGTTAGACTAAATTTATTAGTTTTTGCTTATTATTGCATGAAACTTAGTGAGTAATTCCTTTTACTATTGCTTCTTGTTAGTGGTGTAAACGTTAGGCTCTAGAAAACTAGCTTCTTTTATTGAACATGAATACGTCTAGGGAAACGTGACTGTGTAAAAAGGATACCTATGCAACAGTCTTCATACTACCTTGCTTTCATGGGGTTGACCACCTATTAAGTGTTTTATTACGTGTAATATGCCCTTAGGAGCCTTGTAATAGTCTTCATACTATCTTACTTGTGTGTTGTCCTATCAGTTATTACATAGATAGGGGGGTTCATGCAATTTGCTTATGAATTAGGAAATACTTACACATTACATCGCAAGGGTGACAGGTAATAGCATTAGAAAGAGCATCTAAGGAGTAGTGCATGATTAAGTAATCATGTTTGTTTACCTATACGAGTTTCCACATAGTTAGATTAGAAGTTGATTAGTAGTTTAATTAGTTCAAAACAAACCCCTTTCAAAACCCAAGATTTACTTGCTTTCTAAAAAAAAATATAAAAATACAAAAATAGTCTTCCCTCAATCCTTAGACCTTAGTGACATTCGATTCGAACCTACCTAACCTATTGACTTAGAGAATGATCAATCCCTTGTGACTTGCCTATACTACACCACAACGATTAGGTACACTGCCTAAGGGATTATAAAACTTCGGTTTGCAATCCACGCACTTACATATTATTCTTTTCAAGATCTCAATCCTATGTTTATATCGTCAACACATCTGCAAGCATGTCTTTCTCTTATTTCCTTGTATCATATCTTTGAAGGACTCATGATTGTCTAGTGATTTTGGTGGTTTAGAGATCCAAAAGCAACTCTCATGTCATATGATTTGTAAGCATTTTGTATTTAGTTATTTTGTTTACTTTTCATGTTATTATTGGATTGGAGGTTATGTTTGTGTTGGTTTACGATTTGTTATTTGTTAAAGCACAAATGTTCTACATTTTGATTCCTGGATTTTATATATTGCATGTAAGTGGAAGTCGTCAGTACTGATTTGTTAAGTCTTAGTGCGTATGTTATTATTAGATTAGTGGACATATGTTTGTGTTAGTTTAAGCTTTGTGATAAGTATATATATGATATGATTTGGATTTCTATGCGTTTGGTGGTATCTTATAAAACCGCATATATAGTTATACGTTATGATTTTCAATGATGTGTATAAGTTAATGTCGCTTCTAATTTCTTAAGTCTCGGTATGTGGTTTTTCTAACTTGCAAATTCTATGAAATGGTTTAATTTTGTTGTTGGATCCTGCTTGGGACCAGACTACGAAAGACCAAGTAACTTCAAAATGGGTGTTTGCTCGACAAAGTTGTTTTTTATTTTATGTAATGTGTTGGCGTGTGCATCTTGTTTTTGTCGTTTGGTTTTTTATTCTATTTTTGTCTTTTGGTTGTGACTAGGTGATGCATTGTTATTTCTTGACATGTATTCGTTATTAAATATATTTTTTTCATATATGCAAGAGAAAAATGGCACCGAGAGGATGCTTGAGATAATAGTCACATACTCGGTCAGCAAACCTTTCCATTTTTAATAAGCATTTGGGTTAAACTGTCTATTTCTTTAACCTATTGTCGTCTGTTTCTGTGGTAATTTTAGGTTGCATTGTTTTGTCGTTTATTGTGCCTTTTAGTCTTTGGGTTGCAGCATTGTAATTTGATGTTGTTTCTTGGCACCTATTCCTTCTTAAATCTTTGTTCTTTTATCTATGTAGGAGAAAGTTACACCGACAAGATACTTAAATGATGCTTATATATGGTCAGTTAGCAAATCTTTCACTCTCTAATAAGCATTTTTCTGAATTCTGATATATGGTAATGGGTGCTGATGGTGTACGTTGATTATAATCTATATTTTTAAGCGCACTATAATATCCTTATGTGGTTATAATTAACTATTTTATGTGATTGCGTTGAAGTCATGCCTTCTAAATTTTTAAGGCCTATGATGTGTTTCTGTGTCTTGCAAATTAAGGTTTTCCTGATATTCTTTGAAGTACCATATGTTGTTGTAAATGCTGATTTTATATGTTGCGTATAAATTTCCATCGTTTTTAAAATCTTTGCTCATTTGTATATGCAGGAGAAACTAACATCGATAGGATATCTAAGATGATACTTGCAATACTGAATGAGCCAAATTTTCCTTTCATAATAATGCTTTCATTTGAATGGGTTATTTGTTGGTCAAACGGGCCTTTTTTGTTTAAGTGGTGTTTTCGGTTTACGGATTAATGCACATGTTGTTTTGTATCTTCGTCAATTCAAATAGCAACACTTTAATATAAACCTACAATTCAACTTACATCACAATACGTCATATATCAAGTATTCATATTTCCGTTCGGTTCAACGGTTCCAACGATTTAACATATACCCGTTCGGTTCAACGGTTCATACGATTCAACATATATCCTTCGGTTCAACGGTTCTAACAATTCATAATTTCTTTCGGATCAACGGTTTTACAATTCATATTTCGTTCAATTCAATGGTTCCAACAATTTATATTTTCGTCGGTTTAACGGTTCCAACAATTCATATTTCACAGTTCACAATACAAAATTTAACATTTATATATCTGAACATATAAATATCTAATTTTCACAACTTTCGCATATTATCAAACAATCAAAACATGTAGCAAATAATGATCATTAAAACAAGGTTGCATGAAAGGTGCAACCCAATTTAAAAAGAAACTTTAAACTCACCTCATATAACATGATATGATTTTACTTCTCGTGTAAAAAAGAACTCCTTTACACAGCATTACAATTCCATTTAAAGACTATAAATGAAATTACTTTTTTCCTTCCGCCGTTTATAGTTATTTTCACTGAGATGAGATCAATGAAGACCCGATATTTATCAAAGATTTAATGGACCAATCATAGTTACCTATTTTTTGATTAATTTTAAAAACTCACTTTTTCACCTCATTTTTAAAATTAAAATATCTTGCAAACGGTAAATTATTAAACGATAAAAAATACACCATCGCTACGAGAATTAAATCATCTTTCTATAGAGGGGCACTTTGATATAATTTCAACGAACTTTTTTTTCGATTTTATTTTTTAGTCGCGTCTGAAAAAATCATATGTGATTTGTATCACAGTCACATGTGATTTCATAAAATCATATGTGATTTGTGATACAAATCACATGTGATTTTCCAATCACATATGATTTTCCCGAATCATATGTGATTTTTCAAAACGTGATTGAAAAATAAAATTGAAAAAAAAATTCGTCGAAAGTATATCAAAGTGCCCCTCTATAGAGAGATGATTTAAATCTCGTCGCGATGGTATATTTTGTTTTGCGTGACGATTAACGGTTTGTGAGATATTTAATTTTTAAAAATGAGGTGAAAAGTGAGTTTTTTTTTAATATGTATTTTTCATAGCCATTGGATCATATAGAAATGGAGGATGAAGATGACGTCTTTGAATCTATGCTAAAAAAGAAATTTTTATTGAACTTTTACCTATTTTCAGTAGGGTTTTATTAACTTTGTGAATATAATAGCCAATTTGGGCCTATTAGCTTTCGTATTATGTTTTACTTTGGGTTGAATTCTCTTTATAAATTGATAGAAAATAACAAGCTCAGCCCACGTTTTTACTACTCTTTTAAATTAGAAGAAACTAGTATAAGTAGCTAATCCCCTTTCTTTCAAGTATTGTTCATGAAACCCACCAAATTTATTATCTCTTTCAACATAAAATTATTAGTATGTCTTATTATTCATTTTTATGCTTCGTCAAACATAATTTTTTATTTCATTCATTTCCAAAAATATATTTACTAAGCAACATCATTGACAAATTTTGCCTTTTCTAACATAATTTCGTCCTCGAAATCCGAAAAAGCAAATGAAATGGGCGTATTTAATGTCATGTATGATCTACTTATAACTCTAGATATCGTTTGGTTTAAGTGTTTAACTACGTTACCCATACATCTAAAAAATTAAAAGAAAAAGCTAAATGATCAATCTTTCAATTAAAATTGAAACCATAAATATCGAACAACCTTATTAGAAGTCAAATAAGGTTGGTTTTCAATACAAAAACAAACTGCAACTAATCATTCCAACTTTCTTATTTATCAGTACAAGATACAACTTATATTACCTACTAAATAGCATATCATACTTTCATGCACATCTTGCCATCTAGCATACCATTTTTTCATTTCAGCCATCAAACAATAACATACTACTATATAACAAGAAGCAGGCTAACTTTTTGCCAAACTTTTTTTCCTTCCGCCACAATGAGGTTGAAATGAACGGTAAAACGTACAGTAACTAATGGTCGTTTCGTTAGTAAGTAACGACCGTTAAAGTTTTTTTTAAAAAAAACTTTAATTTAAAAAAGAAACTCCAACACAAATTTACGCAATTAGTCGTTCATGTTAATGGTCCGTTGCATATGGTTCGTACTATCTCTATCTTTTTAGCAATAAACTTGTCTGAAAAATGGTGAGTGGGTTGCTGTCTAAAATAACAGCAAGTCATTGACATGTTTTGAAAGTATTTACAACTTCTGCTCGAACTTCATTTACAGCACCGTGTCATTATTGAATGACATTTCTAAGGCCGTAAATGTTATCGATTCCAGAAGACACGTCAGAGTTACATATTTTTTGTATTTTTTTGGTTTTATATATTTGTATTTTCTTTTTAAATTTTTTTATAAGAATGAAAAATCTTTTTGTGTTTTTATATTTTCTTATTTACATATTGTACATAGGATATGTGAAGAGTTACCACCATTACTCTTCCTCTTCTTCAGCCAGATTTTTCAGAGTCTTAGGATACATGCTTTTCATTCCAAGCTTTTCTATCAAGAAGTTAAATCTTTCTCGAGGCAAAGCTTTGATGAAGATGTCCGCTAGCTGATATTCGGTTCTGAGAAAGTAGAGTTCTACCACTCTATTTTCTACTTGCTCCTTAATAAAGTGGCATCTAACATCTATTTGCTTTGATCTTGAGTGTTGAACATTGTTGTTGCATAAGGCGATTGCAGTCTTGTTATCACAGTATAAAGGAATCTTATTGAATTTAAATCCATAGTCTGTTAGTTGTAATCTCATCCATAAGATTTGAGCACAACACCCATATAATGCTATATATTCAGCCTCTGTACTGGAGATAGCAGTGCACTTTTGCTTTTTGGAAGACCAGCTGACAAGTTTATCCCCTAAGAATTGTGCGCTTCCAGATGTGTTGCGTCTAGTATATTGACACCCTGTGTGGTCTGCATCTGCATATGCTGCTAGAGTAATGCAAGAATCTTTCAAATACCAAAGACCCATATCAATGGTTCCTTTCAGGTATTGAAATATTCTCTTAACTGCATGTAACTGCTTTTCGGTAGGCTTTGCCTGATATCGGGCATACATGCACACTACAAATACGAGGTCTGGTCTGCTGGATGTAAGATACATTAGGAACCAATCATCCCACTGTAATGTGTAGGATCGACTAGATTACCCTGTAGATGTTCATCTAGTTTACTTTTGTCCACCATAGGGGTGTCAACAGGATCACTAGATAGCATACTGACTCTCGTCGCTTAATATATATAAATATAATATAATATAAATATATAATAAGGATAAGATCAATAATAGAGAGATAAGTGTTTTGTAAGGCTTTTAAAAGAGGAAATTACTTTTAACCAAAGCAAAATCCCTAAAAAACCTTCCCGGGTCGTTTCCCATCGAGGCGTGAATTGAAAATCAAGGCTACGTTCATGATCAAGCATTTGAATGGTTAATAAGTTTTTACGTTTATATTTCTAACTCTACTAATAATAAGCAAAGACAAGTAAAGAAAACCTAAAAACGAAAGCAATTAAAGCTTAAAACCTATAAACGATAACGGGATTTAAATCCCGTTCTTTAAAAAACCAAATTTTACAAATTTCCCTACGAAAGAAAAATTAATTTTTAACAATCATAAATGGTAAAAGAAAATTAAAAAAAAGAATTATAATTTTTTGACTTTTATTTAATTTATTATGAATTAAAAACAGTGTTAATCTAAATTAAATATTAAAAATACTAAATGAATTAGGAAAAATCTAAAAAAATCGTGAAAAATACTTTAAACAGTGTTGGTCCTAGGAAAAATGAAAGGGCTTAACCAGCTTATCGAAATAAGCTGGAATAAGCCAAAGAAGGCTGATAAGCTTATTGGGCTAAATAGGGGTTATTTATTAAATTGTGCAACAAATGGCCAGATGGCCCTACTGGTGCTGATGGTAGTGAGAGTGTGTGTTGTGGCGTTTGGTTTGCAAAGGGGAGGTCACAAGTTTGAGTCATGTGGCCGTCCATTTTTAAACTATTTTTTTTATTTTTCTTTTTCAAAACATATAAAATAAGCAATCTTAACAAACTTTAAAAAAGAGACTTTTTGCAAAACTAAAAATTAAGCACAAAAAAAGCTAAAATAAGCTAACAGTTTGGTTTTTTTACACTAAAACACTGAAGGCTAAGCTTTTTGACCTTTTAAGCACAAATAAGCAACACAAGAGACAAATAAGCTATAAGATATAAAGCTCTAACCCTAATAAGCACATATGAACAAAAGTTAAGCAATCAAATAAGCAGTAAAGCTTTAAAAAGCTAATAAGCTTTTTGGCTAACAATGTTACCCAAACAGCCCTAGGGACACTTTTCTAGCTTATTTTTAAGCTAGAAAAGGGATCCTTATGGCTTAGTAGCTTATATGACCTTAAAGCTTGTACTATAAGCTACACTAATCAGCAAAGAAAAATGAGTTTGAAACTCAAATGAGCCATGAAATTTGCTTATGAAAAAGGCAACATACACAGAATTCACTCTTTTTGATTTTTTATAAAAAACTAAATGGATGTTTTGCAGACTAAATTAAGCTATCTCATATAAGTTCAACATATAAAGTAAGATGAAATAGATTAACTTCTCACTACAAAGAGCTTGTGCACAAATTTTTAGAAGCTAAAACCTACTTTTACTCATCTAAATTTGAGATTAAAATGTGACTTTAAAAAACTTAAAAACTAACTTGAGAGGTTTGAGTTTTAAAACCACAAAACTAAAACACACTTGACCAATTCTTTCTTACTGCATTTAAACACCAAAAACAACACAAAAACAACGCTTAAAGGTTGTTTTTAAAAGCCTTATCAAATAAGCACTTGAAATCTGTTTTGTCACCACATATTCAAACACCTTTTAGAAAAAACTTAAAACAAGCTTTCAAACTTAAAAACTCTTAAAAACAGCTTATAATGACTTAAACAAAGCTTGCCAAAGTTGGCTAAGTGACCCAAACAATTTTTTAAACAGTTTTAACCCACTTTAACCCTTAAACCAAACACCCCTTTAAAAAATGAAAAACCATTTTTAAACTGATTTGTAAAGATCTAAGCTAAGTACTTTAAAGGCAGATGACAAGCAATCAATATTAATCAATAATAAGCAAATGAAACTCATAAATAAGCACTCAAATTCAGCAAACAAGATAGGCAGAATTAAAGCTAAATAAGACATTTTTAATTAAAAACTTGAACAAATGACATGTAAGCAATAAACAATGACAAATAAGCAATAAATAACAATAATAAGCAACAATAA